>BQNB010000497.1:29277-170200 GCA_026074375.1 Tanacetum coccineum | reverse complement strand
TATTGTGATAACTTTCAAGTTATAATATATAGAAAAAATTACATGTTTCGTCCCTGTGGTTTACCCAGAAATCATGTTTCGTCCCTATTTGATTTTAATTACACTGATGGTCCCTATTTTATCAAACATGTTTCACTGATAGTCCCTATTCTGGAAAATAGGGACTATCCGTGTAACAAATTTCAAACAAACTAATTACACAGTTAGTCCCTATTTTTGAAAAATAGGGACCATCAGTGCAATTAGTTTGAAAATTAGGGACCATCAGTGTAATTAAAATCAAATAGGGACGAAACATGATTTATGGGTAAACCACAGGGACGATCCGTGTAATTTTTCCTTTAATTTACTTTACATTATACTTTAATTAAACTCTTATAAACTAAAAAAAAAATAAATAATATTTTCACAAACCCCAAGCCCAAGGCCGGCTTCTCCATATCCACACACAACCTTTTTTTATACTTTTTACACTTCCTATAACATAATCATTCTTCTCTATTTTCTATACATGCAAGTAACCCTTTCATTTCTCCTATTTTCAAAATCTCTCTTCCCTTCTTCTCTTCCCCATTGCTGCCGATTTTAGTCTCACCACCACCACCATCATACAAAATTTTTCATCTCATTTTTATCCTCCTAACACCATCCATAAGTCTCTTGCAAAGTTTGGTGCAATTTCATGAAGATTTGAAGGTGTTTAGGGCTTGTTTCTTGAGTTTTCTTAAAGCTTTTTGATTGGGGTTTTCTTGGGGAGATTCTTGGTGATATTTAGGAAGTTTATAAGCTTGTTAACCTTGGGTTATTTGGTTCGAATCAGCCCCACACAAGAAAGGGTGTTCTTGGTTGATTCACTAGCCTAAATCTCTCTTTTTGTAAGCCCTAATCTTTCTTTTATTAGTCTTATCTTTTTATTTCTTGTTTTCTTTAATTTTAATCCATGAAAATGGATGTTTAAGTTCTGAGAATATATATGTGATAATGTTCTTGAGAGTGTTTTCATTTAGTTATGGCATTGGGTTAGGTCTTAGATAATTAAAATGATGTTTAAAAAGGTTTTGAGTTGAAATAATGGGACTGTTTTGAAAACAGTAGCAAAACGTGTGATTTTCTAAAAATATTTGGCCTGGAGACTATGATTAAATTAAATGGCTGGAAAGATACATGTCTTAGCATCATAGGATAGTTGGATGCTCAACCAACTCCTTAGGATGAGTGAGTTATGGCCAAAACAAGAAAATAGGTCAAATCTGGACATGTGTTTAGAATACGAGTTAAACTCTAAATTTTTGCCATAAAATAATAGATCTTTTTGATTGGGACAGTAGTAGACATCATAAGGAAACCATATCCTTTGACCTCACCTTTATTGCTATCATGGTTTGGGATTTATGGCCATTTTAGTAAAGGGTAAAATTTTTACTAACTTTCTGTTTTGGACAACCAGGGGTAAAATGGTCTTTTCACATAGTTACGAAACTTTGTAAATTATGAGACTTACATTTCTGGAAACTAGACTCAAATAGATTTCCAGGGGTAAAAGCCTCACCTATAGAACATTTGTGAGCTAGGAGATATGAGTCCATGAAGTCAAGTTAAATTCAGAAACCTAGTTTTTACGTCTAGTCTAAAAATTGTAAAACGTATAGTACACCGGGATAAAATAAAAGTTAGAAGCCGAAACTTGGTAGATGTTCATTTGACTATAAGACCAGGTCACATGTCAATTTGGGGTTAAAAAGGACTTGGGTAAGTTCTAGTGAAATGCCATACTTATCTCGGAAACACATCTCATGATCACATGTTTAATTTTTACGTATTGTTATTTTCTACGTATTAAATCGCGTCACGTATTTTAGGAGGTGCTTAGGAGTACTTCCCACTCGCTCAAGACTTGATATACTTCTGATCTAATTGTTCTTACGGTGAGTTCATAGCCTCGCCTTTCAACTTTTAAACTGTATTTATAAACCCCGCGAGGGAGATACATGCTTGTTTTATAAACTGAACACAAGAAATTTTATGGTATGCTGGACCCGAATATGAGATTAATTGCATAAGTAGCTATTGCCAAAAGACCTCACATCATGAACTGTTAATTGCCTATAATGGGTAAGCGCTAGTACAAGTAAATAGATCTATTGGGTTTGACAGCCCTGTCCGGGGGTATGAATCGAATCCTTTCGAGCACCCAGTCAACGGGCAATTTGTATTTAGAAAATAGGTATAAGGCAATAATACCTAGTTATGGGGCAACAAGAATTTTACATACAAGATATGCGTTAACGTCAAGGCTTCGGTGTCATGAGCTTATTGCAATAGAAACTTGATTAATGGCTTGTCCGTACAACAAGTCACACGATGAACAAAAACTTGTGTTCTCTTTTATCTCTTACAAACTCTATGGATTCACTCAACATTATTGTTGACTTTTTAAGCATGTTTATCTCAGGTAATAAGGGTAACCCTCAAGGATTGCTTGACGGAGGGGTTGCGCTAAAAGTCTTAAGAACTTATATTTTGTTCCATTTTATAAAACTAATGATCCATGATTTGGAAAAACTTATGTTATGAATTTGGTAACGATCTAGTGGACGTTATGTTGATTACTCTGAACTTCTTAAATGGAAACAATGGTTTTTAATATGCATCTTTTCGAAGTCGTTTTCTTATCTTTGTGTATTGTGCTATGAATTAACACCCAATGTTGTATATTCCGCTGCGTGAAATTTGGGGTGTTAAAGATTGGTATCAAGAGCTAAAGGTTATAGAGAACTAGGTCAAAAAAAATATTTTTTTTACCTAAACTATAACCCTTTTTATGCGCGCTAAGACTCCTCGAAGCCCTTGTGTTATTCACGATCATAGTTTTTCTATTTGAGTATTTATGCACATTTTGGGTGCATTACTATTGAATATTCATATAATAAATATTATTATATATATATATATATATATATATATATATATATATATATCGATTGATATGCTTATCCGCGAAGCATCAAGAATTGTTTATTTAAATTTCAAAAATGAAATTTCTATATGTAACAAATATTATTGTGCATATTCATATTATTTATCGATCATCATGCATATTCCTGAAGCATCGTCATGCATTCGCATTCTCATATAAATTATTATTTATATAGTAATCCTTATTTATTTTACGCAATTTGCAGATCATCATGGCCAACCTACCAAACAATAACGAGTTCGCGTTAGCTGCGGAGGCAGCACCAGACAACATGAACGGATGGGTTGAAGAGGAAGACCCAGAGATGGAGGAAGAGGAGGAAGATCCGGAAGAAGATCCGGAAATGGAAGAAGAAGAAGAAGAGATGGAAGCTGATGAACAATGGGACGGCCCAGAATGGATACTCTTATAGGGTGCGACCCACTTTACCCTCCGCCACCTGCATCCGACTCTGAGGCTGAGGCTGAGGCTGAGGCTGAGGCTGAGGCTGAGGCTGAGGCTGAGGCCGAGGCTGAAGTTGCACCCATACCACCTCCTGTTCCTGCTAATCCTATACCTGAGGCTGCTACCATCGGTACTAGCAGACTAATACCACTTAAGAGACTCTTCACTGATACTCAGGTTTGGACGGGATCATCATCATCTGCTGCTGCTGCTGGTCATAACCCCGAGGATCTCACTCCAAGCCACATTAGGAGTGACCTGGATGCACTACATCGCAGGGTTCAGCATATTGAGGAGGAGGATGTGCGTGCCGATAATAAACGACTGAAGATGATGTTAGACTGCAGTGAAAACCGCACTAGAGATGCTTGGAGAGAGCATGACCGGGCAACATGGCATTACCATCACTTGAGACGTTGGTCTATTATGGTTGAGAATCTTTTACCGCCGCGTCTACGGTATCAAGAGCCGCCATATGCTCTACCTGAGACTCTATTGGCTCCTGTTACTCACAATGATCCTAGAGATCCATATGTTGCTGCAAGGGATGCTGCCACTGCTCCTACTACCGATGATGATGATTCACCTACCCCAAAGGAGACTGCACCATCTGAGCCACGAGGATCTCCACCTCGTGACTCTTAGTAGTTTAATTTTATTAGTAGTATCTTTCAGTCTGTAATCACTAAACTGAATCTTCAGTTAGTGAATTTATGCCATTGGTTGTAACAATTTATATCATTTTGTGAAACAATGCAACGATGTATTAACTCTTTGTGGTAATGAATGATAAATGGCTGTCTTTTGATTTACTACTTGATGTTGTTGTGATTGTTGTTATTATTGGTTCGTTTGTATATGATGTGATTATGTCATTATATAAATACTCATTGAGGCTTCTTTGTGTTGTGATAGAATCATGCCACCAAGACCAATGAACCAAGCGGCTATTGAGCGACTCGTCACTGAAAGGGTCAATGCTGCTGTGGAGGCAGAACGAGAAAGGCAAGCAAACGCTAGAAGACAAGGAAATAATGAAGCTGGGGGCCAAGGTGGGGGGCCAGCTGCTCGGGAATGTACCTTTTCGGGATTCATGAAGTGCAACCTTACGGTCTTCCATGGACACGAGGGAGCTGTTGAACTAAGTAGGTGGGTTGAGAAAACGGAGATGGTTTTTAGGATAAGTGAATGTGCCGAAGCGAGAAAGGTCAAGTTTGCTGCTGCCACACTTCAAGGGCGTGCCTTGACGTGGTGGAATTCCTAAGTTGCGATGAGGGGATTAGAAGCCGCTAATCAGATCGGTTGGACTAAAATGAGAAGGTTAATGACAGAGGAATTTTGCCCCGTTGAGGAAGTGCAGCGAATAGAGCACGAACTGTGGAATTTGAAGGTTAAGGAGTGACATAACTGCTTACACCAAGCGCTTTCATGAGCTGGTACAACTATGTCCAGAAATGGTCCCGAGTGAACGCAAGAAAATCGAGGCTTATATCCGGGGACTAACTGACAACATAAAGGGTACAGTTATTGGATCCAAACCTATTAGCCTGAATGAAGCTGTGCGGATGGCACATGCCCTGATGGAACAAATATCTCTATGCTCGAAATAGAAGGATTGCGAGGGCATAAAGGAAATGGGAAAAGTTCACAAGGTGGAAAACAACGGTAACAACAGAAACAACAATAGGGACAACACCCGCCATAACCAGCTGAACAATCAAAGGCAGGGTAATGCCCGAGCAATGACCACCGCCCCTGCTGAGCAAGGTGGGTATGCTGGGAACAAACCGCTCTGTAATCGTTGTAAAAAGCATCACTTTGGTTATTGCAATGTGGTATGTAACAACTGTGGAAAGGCAGGCCACATGGCACGAGATTGTAAGGGCAAGGCTATAGCTACGGGTGCTAATGCGCGACCAACTGTGACATGTTATGATTGTGGAGAAAAGGGACATACAAGGAACTATTGCCCGAAGAAAAGAGATCTACAAGGTGAAGAAACTCGAGGACGGGCTTATGTGATTAGAGATGCTGAGAAACAACAAGGACCAAATGGGGGTAGGGGGTCACGGTACGTTTTACTCAAAACCGTTATGGCAACTGTATTTATTTGACTCAGGATTGACAAACACTTCGTGAACACTAATTTTAGTCACCTGATAGACACTAATCCAGTTAAACTAGACACTAGCTATGAAGTGGAATTGGCCGATGGAAGGGTCGTTAGTACAAATACTATCCTAAGAGGATGTACCCTGAACTTGTTAAACCACTTATTTAAAATTGACCTTATGCCCATTGAATTGGGAACTTTTGACGTAGTTGTTGGGATGGATTGGTTAGTTAATCAAGACGCCGTTATCATATGTGGCAAGAAAGTAGTGCATATACTCGTCAAGAACAAAACGCTGAATAATTGAGGGCGACCGTAGTACGTCCCGATTAAGATAATATCCTGCATTAAGGCCAGTAAATACATCGAAAGAGGACATCAGTTGTTCGTGGCACATGTAACCGAGAAGGAACCAAAGGAGAAACGTTTGGAAGATGTACCGGTGATTCGAGATTTCCCCGAGGTGTTTCCTGACGACTTGCCAGGACTCCCACCACCTCGGCAAGTGGAATTTAAAATTGAACTTGTACCGGGTGCTGCACCTGTTGCACGAGCCCCGTACCGATTGGCACCATCCGAGCTGAAGGAATTGGCGGACCAGTTGCAAGAATTATCAGAAAAAGGGTTTATTCGTCCGAGCTCATCACCATGGGGAGCTCCAGTATTATTCGTTAAGAAGAAGGACGGATCATTCCGTATGTGTATCGATTATCGCGAGCTAAATAAGTTGACAGTCAAGAATCGGTATCCACTTCCGAGGATTGACGACCTGTTTGATCAACTTCAAGGTTCTAGCGTATACTCAAAGATTGATCTACGGTCTGGTTATCACCAACTCCGAATTAGAGAAGAAGACATTCCTATTACTGCTTTTCGAACTAGGTACGGTCATTATGAATTTCAAGTAATGCCGTTTGGTCTAACCAACGCTCCTGCGGTATTCATGGATCTGATGAATCGAGTGTGCAAGCCATACCTCGATAAATTTGTGATCGTGTTCATTGATGACATACTTATCTACTCCAAGAATAAAGAAGAGCACGAAAGACATCTGAAGATCATTTTGGAGTTGCTCAAGAATGAGCAATTGTACGCCAAATTCTCGAAGTGTGATTTTTGGCTTGAGTCGGTGCAATTTCTCGGTCACGTGATCGACAACAAAGGCGTTCACGTGGATCCTGCAAAGGTTGAAGCTATCCGAAATTGGTCTGCACCGACAACACCGAAAGAAGTCAGACAATTTTTGGGTTTAGCCGGATATTACCGAAGATTCATCGAGGGTTTTTCGTTAATTTCCAAGCCTCTAACTAAATTGACTGAGAAGAACAAAAGGTATGAAGGGGTACAGACGAAGATGGGCAATTCCAACCTTGAAGAGTAGTATGTTCCGCCTCCTATCTAGCTGCCTGAGGGAACTGAGAACTTCGTTGGTTGTGTACTGCGATGCGTCACACAAAGGTTTTGGAGCTGTTCTGATGCAGAGGGAACCTCTTTTTCTTGTGACATTATGAAGATGGTTTCTTGATGTGCAAAAAGCTCATTTTTCATATCTGAAATTGTTTGATTTAAATCATTTATTTTTCGAGTATATTCATTAGATGACTTTTCAGATTCGATTTTGTATGACTTTAAATCCCCTTTAGCTTTTGCACAATCAATTGCCACCTTTGACGCATAATTCACATCATGGTACTTATTAAGTTCCGCTTGGAACTTCTTAAGGTCTTTAAACATCAACTGATTAGTCTTAGATAGTTCATTGTTTGCTTCTTTAAAATGGTTATTTGATGATTCTAAACTTTTATTTTTAGCTTTGAAATCCTAAATTTCACCTTTCAATTTATTAACTAAAGCCTTGTTTGATGATTCCAAAAATTTATTACGGTTTTTGCTATCATCAATTTCACATTTTAGTTTCTCAATTAAAGAAGCAAGCAAATTACGTTCATAATCAAGTTCATCAGTATCATCCTGGTCATCCTGTTCTCTATCATAACATATATCCAATGAATCAATAGTGATATTGTTGTCACCTTGTTCCTCCAAATATATGTCATTACTAGATTTAGGTTGCTCAGGATGTTCATTTTCAATGGCAAACACATTATATTTGTCCTTATTGTTTTTGTACCTTATGCAATGGCTCAGCATCAAAGATTAGTCCAGAATTATCAACTAGATCTGGAGTAACTTCTTGAATCTGTGCCATGTACATATAATGTGCTTCCAATTCCTGATCGTCAGACTCATCATCAGTGTCATCCTTCCAATCAACTTGCTCTGCATTCAACTGAACCCCAACTTACTCTTGCTTACACAATAACATCTTTTCCTTATGATAAGCAGCATCCTTTACTCGTTTCGGTTTCTGACATTCCCTTGATAGATGCCCATATTCCTTGCAGTTATAACACTGAATCCCAGACTTCTGCACAATCTAAGTACGTACATTTTCCCTAGCCCCAACAACATTAACTACCCTCTGATTATCATACCCAGTTCCTCTATTGATTCTAGGAGAATTATCTTGATTAGCTCTGCTGGTGTTTGATGAATTTCGAAGGTTGATGTTGGTAGGTTGTAGATTTATTTGAACAATAGAAGAAATTAAAGCCATGAGTTGGGTCAAATTCACCTTTTTCTTGACATTTAAATCATCTTCAGAAACTGTGGCCGGTTCTTGTCATAAAATAAGGAGCAAAAGAGGTTGACAATGCTTTTCCTCTGTTCTGTTAGGTTTGTTGTGATCTAATGGAGGAATATTGTACATACTTTGACATAACTATTTTTCAAATTTGTTTAGAACATTCAAAAAGGTTCATAATCATGCTATATCCGTTTTCTCCCATGTGTTTTCAAAGTCTCATATAGCTATTTTAATCCATTGATATCAAAAATATCATATGGTATGCTATTTATGAGGGGGAGAAAATTGGATTAAAATGTGATCAAGAAAGATAAATGCTTAAGCGTGTGGAATAACAAAAGAATTTTGAATATCAATGCACATGTGTACAGGGAGTATTTATAAAAAATGAAACTTTCAAAGTGTTAAATATTTTGATTTATATCAAACACTTTGATTGATTTTCTAAAGGTTTTATGGTTCCGATCTTAATACCCAACAACCAACTACCTCACGATGATCAAAGAAGAAATAAGGTGGTAACGTTAGGTATTATCCCATGATCCAACCAGAACCGGAGGGATCTACACAGGGATATTTCATAGATAGAATAAAAGTCCTTAGGTATGATGGAGTTGAATGTGAATGGGAATAATGTCAACTAAGGCATGAGCTATCATCGGGACAATCTGTAACATTTCGTATTTAAGGTCATTATTTACTCCGAGCTTTATTTCTATTTTCATTTTTAAGTAAAGTTATTAATTTTACGTTTACCCGATTTAGTAAGAAATTCCCGTTTTTAGCTTTGCGTGAGCCGTAATTAGAAATCTATTCCGTCTTCGCATCGTAAGTGATTTATTAATCTCATATTATTCCCCAATGATTATAATTTTCCTCATTTTCACTTTCCGTTGTGATTCGCGTTTACGAAAATTCTTGCTAAAACTCGCATTTCTACCCTTAAACCTTACCTTTCTTAATTATACTTTACATAATTCTTTCACTAAACTTATAACAAATAAAAATCAAAAAAAAAAAATATACATTTTGCAAACCCCTAGGCCCATGGCCGGTTTTGGCTTAACCCACACACAAACACATTACAACTTTCCATAAAACCCTCATCATTCTATCTCATTTCTCCATAACATGCAAAATAACCATCCAACTTCAAAACCACTCTCTTCCTTCTTCTTGGTCCTTGGCTGCCGAAATTCAAACACCACACCATCACCATCTCACAAATTTAATCAACTCATTTTAGGCTTTATAACACCATCCTCTTGCATCTTGCAAAGTTTGGTATAGTTTCTTGAAGATTTGAAGGTGTTTAGGACTAGTTTTCTTGGTGATTCTTGAAGCCATTTGATTGGGGTTTTATTGGGAAAGTTCTTGGTGATATTTTAGGGCTAAGTAAGTGTTCAATCGCTGGATTTAAGGGTTGCATTGGTTTGGACCAGCCCTAGCAAGAAGAGAGTGTTTTTGTTTGTTGATTCTCTAGCTCAAATCCACCCTTAGTAAGATCTATTCTTTATTCTCAATTTTTATTTCGTTTTTGGACCATGCAAATGGATGTTAGATTCTGAAAATATTAAGTTTTTATGTTTACTAATGTGTCTAATCATTAGTTATGGCATTGTGTTAAATTTTTAAGAGAATAAAATGATGTTTGGATTGGATTATAATAGAGTTATGAAACTGTTTTTACAACAGTAGCAAAACAGATGGATTACGAAATATTTTTGGTAATAGGGTACCTGGTAAATTTAATAATGATGTTGGTATGTGTCTAAGGTATATGTGGTTAATTGGATAGAGCCGTATCTCCTCCGGATGAGCTAGATACGGCCAATTTACTAAAACTAGTCAATTTTTGCACTCAGTTGGGAAACGGGGTATAACCCCATATTTTTGCACTAACTTTCTGAAATAAAAAGTTGTTCCCTGTAGGGGACACTTATAGCTACCATCTCCAAGTGGTCTCACGTTTATAGCATGTATAGATTTTGATTTATGGTCATTTTCGTGGAGTGGAAATATTCAGAAAATAAACTGTTTTGACATAGAAGGGTAAAATGGTAATTTCACACAGGATCATTGACCCCCTGGACAGTGAGGCCTGTATTTTTGAAAAGTAGACTCAAAATGCTTTCTGGAGGTGAAAGCCTCATACTCGTATGAATTACGGATTTTGAGTTATGATTCAACAAAGTTGAAAGATTTCAGAAATGTGTAAATAAAAGTCACTAGACGTAAAACCAAAGCGGGTAATTTTGTGTGAGTTGACGGGTAAAGAGTAAAGTAAAAACATGGTATGAATGACATATTCATACAGATTGGGACACTTGAATTTAGGTAAAATTGGTCAATAAAAACTTGAATGCAATGCCATGCTAGTTCGGACATAAGTAAAACTTTTATAAAGTCATCGTTTGGTTCACTTTCTTTCGCGTGAGTATTAGTTTATTTTTCTAAGTCGCGCCTTTTATTTTAGGTCGCTCCTAGGAGTACTTGTCTTCTTCAGCTCTTATATTGTTTGATATTACCGTCCGCTCAAGGTGAGTTCATAGCCTCGCCTTTCAACTTTTAACTGTATTTATAAAACCCCGCGAGGGAGATACATGCTTGTTTTATAAACTGAGCACAAGAACTTTATGGTATGCTGGACCCGAATATGATATAAATTGCATGAGTAGCTATTGCCAAAAGACCTCACATCATGAACTGTTAATTGCCTATAATGGGTAAGCGCTAGTACAAGTAAATAGATCTATTGGGTTTGACAGCCCTGTCCGGGGGTATGAATCGAATCCTTTCGAGCACCCAGTCAACGGACAATTTGTATTTAGAATTTAGGTATAAGGCAATAATACCTAGTTATGGGGCAACGTGATTTACATACAAGATATGTGTTAACGTCAAGGCTTCGGTGTCATGAGCTTATTGCAATAGAAACTTGATAAATGGCTTGTCCGTACAACAAGTCACACGATGAACAAAAACTTGTGTTCTCTTTTAACTCTTACAAACTCTATGGATTCACTCAACATTATTGTTGACTTTTAAGCATGTTTTATCTCAGGTAACCAAGGGTGATGGATGCCGAGTACGAGGAGTCTGCGCTAAAGTTTTAAGAACTTGTATTTTGTTCCATTTTATAAAACTTATTATCCATGTTTTTTTTTTAAAACTTATGTTATGAATTTGGTAACGATTCTGTGAGACCTATGTTGTTTACTCTGAAACTTCTTTAAATGGAACAATGTTTTTTTTAAACGCCTCTTTTTGAGTCGTTTTCTATATCCTTGTGTAATTGTGCTATGACTTAACACCCAATTGTTGTATATTCCGCTGCGTGAACTTTGGGGGTGTTAAAGATTGGTATCAAGAGCTAAAGGTTATAGAGAACTAGGTCAAAAAAAAAAAAAAAAAAAAAAAATTTTTACCTAAACTATAACCCTTTTATGCGCGCTAAGACTCCTCGAAGCCCTTGTGTTATTCACGGTCATAGTTTTTCTATTCAAGTATTTATGCACATTTTGGGTGCATTACTATTGAATATTCATATAATAAATATTATTATATGTAATTGATATATGTATATATATATCGATTGATATGCTATCGCGAAAGCATCATGAATTGTTTTCAAAAAATGAATTTTTATATGTAACAAATATTATGTGCTTATTCTACTATTTATCGATCGTATGCTTATTCCTGAAGCTTCGTCTGCATTCGCATTATCATATAAATTATTATTTGTATGTAATCCTTATTTACTTTACGCAATTTGCTGGATCATCTTCGGCCAAGCCTACCTCCAAACAATAACGGATTGCATTAGTTCGGGGCAGCACAAGATAAAACATGAATGGCTGGGTGAGAAGTGGAAGACCTGAGATGGAGGAAGAGGAGGAAGATCCGGATAGAAGATCGGAAATGGAGGAAGAAGATAGAAGAATTGGAAGTGATGACAATGGGACGGCCCAGAATGGATACTCCTTATCAGGGGCGGACCCCTTTATCCCTCCGCCACCTGCATCGGTGTCTGAGTCTGAGGCTGAGCTTGAGATGTGAAATGAGGTCGAGGCTGAGGCCGAGGCTGAAGCTGCACCCATACCACCTCATGTTCCTGCTAATCCTGTTCCTGCTAATCCTATACCCGAGGCTGCTCCCATCGGTACTAGCAGACTAATACCATTTAGGAGACTCTTTACTGATACACAGGTTTGGACGGGATCGTCATATTGCTGCTGCTGGGGACATAAACCCCGAGGATCTTACGCAAGTCACATTAGGTGTGACCTGACTCTATTCGCTCTTCACCGCTGAGTTAAGGTCATATTGAGGGGAGACGTGGCTGTGATGATAACAAGAGAATGAAGATGATGCTAGACTGTAGCGAAAACCGTACTAGATGATGCTTGGAGAGTGAATGACCGTGCATCTGGCTATTACATCTACCTTGAGACGTTGGTCTATTACGGTTGAGGAATCTTTACCGCCGCGTCTACGGTATCAAGAGCCGACATATGACTCTATGAGACTCTATTGGCTGTCCTGTTACTCACAAATGATCAGAGATCATATGTTCTGATGGGATGTGCCATGCTACCTATTACCATGATGATGATTCACCTTCCCCTAAAGGAGACTGCACCATCTGAGCCACAAGGGTATCTCCTCTCGTGACTTTAGTGTTTAATTTTATTTGTAGTATTCTTCTGTCTGTAAATTAATAAATGAATCTTCAGTTAGTGTAATGTTATGCCATTTGTTGAAACATTTATTATCATTTTGTGAAACTTTGCAATGATGTATTAACTCTTTGGTTAATGAATGATGTAATGGCTACATTTTGATTAAATACTTGATGTTGTTTGATTGTTGTTGTTATTGGTTCGTTTGTATATGATGTGAATTTTTGTCATTCTATAAATATCATTGAGGGCTTCTGTGTTGTGATAGATTCATGCTCACCAAGACCAATGAACCAAGGCCTATTGATCGACTCATCGCTGAAAGGTCAATTCTGCTTGAGAAGTACGAGATAGGCAAGCAATGCTAGGAGACAAGGAAACAATGGAGCTGGGGGCCAAGGTGGGGCTCCAGCTGCTCGAGAATGTACCTTTTCTGGATTCATGAAATGCAACCCTACGGTCTTCCATGGACACGAGGGAGCTGTCGAGCTAATTAGGTGGTTCGAGAAGACGGAAATGGTTTTTGGATATGTGATTGTGTTGAAGCCGAAAGGGTCAAATTTGTGCTGCCAAACTTCAAGGGCGTGCCTTGACGTGGTGGAACTCCCAGGTTGCAACGATGGGTTTAGAGGCTGCTAATCAGATTGGCTGGACTGAAATGAAAAGGATAATGACAGAGGAATTTTGCCCCATTGAGGAAGTGCAGCGAATGGAGCACGAACTATGGAATCTGTCAGGTCTATGTTTAACATAACTGCTTACTCCAAGCGCTCTTTATGAGCTGGTACAACTATGTCCAGAAATGTCAGAGTGAAACGCAAGAAAATCGGGTTATATACGGGACTAACTGACAACATAAAGGGTACAGTTATTGGATCCAAACACCATTAGGCTTTGAATGAGCTGTTGCGGATGGCACATTGTCCTTGATGGAACAAAAGTCTCTACGCTCGATTTAGAAAGGATTGCCGAGGGCAATAAAAGGAAATGGGAAAGTTCACAAGGTGGTAACAACGTAACACAGAAAACAACAACAGGGACTCACTCGCCATAAACCTGCAGAACAACCTAAGGCAGGGTAATGCCCGTAGCATGACCACCGCCCTAAATGAGCAAGGTGGTTATTGCTGGGAACAAACCGCTCTGGAATCGTTGTAAAAGCAATCACTATGGTTATTGCAATGTGGTAGTAACAACTGGGAATGCAGGCAACCATGACACGAGGTTTGTAAGGGCAAAGTATAGCCTATGGTGCTAAACAGACCAACTGTGACGTGTTAGACTGTGGAGAAAAGGAGACACAAGGAACTATTGTCCGAAGAAAAGGGATCCACAAGGTGAGGAAGCTCGAGGACGGGCTTACGTGATTAGAGATGCGGAAGAAACAGCAAGGACCTAATGTGGTTACGGGTACGTTTCTACTCAACAAACCGTTATGCAACTGTATTATTTGACTCAGGATCTTGACAAAGCTTGTGATCTCTACGTTTTAGTCACCTGATTGACATTAATCCTGTTATACTAGACACTAGCTATGATGTGGAATTGGCCGATGGAAGGGTCGTTAGTACTAATACTATACTAAGAGGATGTACCCTGAACTTACTAGATCACTTATTTAAAATTGACCTTATGCCCATTGAGCTGGGAACTTTTGACGTAGTTATTGGGATGGATTGGTTAGTTAATCAAGACGCCGTTATCATTTGTGGCAAGAAAGTAGTGCATATACCCGTCAAGAACAAAACGTTGGAAATTGTGGGCGATCGTGGTACGTCACGACTGAAGATAATATCATGCATTAAGGCCAGTAAATACATCGAAAGAGGGCATCAGTTGTTCGTGGCACATGTAACCGAGAAAGAACCAAAGGAGAAACGTTTGGAAGATGTACCGGTGATTCGAGATTTCCCCGAGGTGTTTCCTGACGACTTGCCAGGACTCCCACCACCTCGACAAGTGGAATTTAAAATTGAACTTGTACCGGGTGCTGCACCTGTTGCACGAGCCCCATACCGATTGGCACCATCCGAACTGAAGGAATTGGCGGACCAGTTACAAGAGTTATCAGAAAAAGGGTTTATTCGTCCGAGCTCGTCACCATGGGGAGCTCCAGTATTATTCGTTAAGAAGAAGGACGGATCATTCCGTATGTGTATCGATTATCGCGAGCTAAATAAAGTTGGGGACAGTAAGAATCGGTATCCAATTCCGAGGATTGATGACCTAGTTCGATCAATTCAAAAGTTCCAGCGTATACTCAAGATCTGATTTTCGGTCTGGTTATCACCAACTCCGATTAGAGAAGAAGAAATTCCTATTACTGCTTTCGAAACAGGTTCGGTCATTATGAATTTCAAGTAATGCCGTTTGGGTTCTAACAAACGACTCCTGCGGTAATTCATGGATCGATGAATCGAGTGTGCCAAGCCTTACCTCGTAATTTTGTGATGTGTTCCTTGATGACATATTATCTACTCCAAGAATAGAGAGCACGAAACACATTGAAGATTCCCATTTCTGGAGTTGCTCAAGAATGAGCAATTGTACGCCAAATTCTCGAAGTGCGATTTCTGGCTTGAGTCGGTGCAATTTCTCGGTCACGTGATCGACAACAAAGGCGTTCACGTGGATCCTGCAATGGTTGAGATCGGAAATTGGTTGCACCGACCAACACCGAAAGAAGTCAGCAATTTCTGGGTTTAGCGGGATTTACCGATGTTTCATTGAGGGTTTTTCGTTGATTTCAAGCCCTCTAATTAAAACTTGACGAGAGAAACAAAAAGTATGAATGGGGTACGGACGAAGACGAGGCATTCCAAACCTTGAAGCAGAAGTTATGTTTCGCTCCTATCCTAGCCTTGCCTGAGGGAACTGAAAACTTCGTTGTGTACTGCGATGTGTCACACAAAGGTTTTGGAGCTGTTCTGATGTAGAGGGAAAAGGTGATAGCATATGCCTCTCGAACAATGAAGAAACATGAGGAAAAACTCTCGACCCTGATTTAGAAATGGGTGCTGTAGTGTTTGCACTCTTGACTCTGGAGACCATTATTTGTATTGGTACTAAGTTACTGTTGTACACAGATCATAAGATCTACAGTACATTTTAGATCAAAAAGAACTCTAACATGAGACACGGCGAGGATTGAACTTTTGAGTGATATGATTGCGAAATCCGTTACCATCCTGGTAAGGCCAACGTAGTGGCCGATGCCCTGAGTCGAAAGGACAGAGAACCAATAAGGGTTAGATCTTTGGTAATGATGGTACACACCAATTTACCTGAGAAAATACTCAACGCTCAGACTGATGCAATAAAAGAGGAAAACGTGAAGGCTGAAAATCTTGGAAGACGGATCAAGCCGATATTTGAGACCCGCTCTGATGGAATTCAATGCTTTGAAGGGCGAATTTGGTTACCATTATTTGGTGGATTACGGGATTTGATTTCAGGCATGAAATCGCACAAATCTAAGTATTACATCCACCCGGGGGTCGGAAAAGTGTATCAAGATTAAAGAAAACTTTATTGGTGGCCGAAACTGGAAAGATGAGATCGACCACCTATGTCAGTAAATGTTTGGGACCCTGTGCAAGGTTAAGGTGAGCACAAAAGACATCTGGTATACTGCAAACAACCTGAAATCCCAGAGTGGGATGTGGGAGAAAATAAACCTGGTTTTTTGTCTCAGGATTCCAGAACGCCAAGTGGTTATGATCTCCATTTGGGGTTATTGTCGACCGATTGACCCAAAAATCTGCTCATTTCTTGCGATGAAGAAGACTGACAGCTTAGAGAAACTCGCCCAATTATACTTAAAGGAAGTTGTATGTAAACATGGCGTGCTACATAATTCTTCGGATAGAGACAGTTTGTTTACATCAAGATTTTGGAAATCACTGCAAGAAGCGATGGGAACCCAACTGGATATGAGCACTGCTTATCACCCAGAGACAGATGGTCAAAGCGAGAGAACTATACAAACGTTGGGAAGGACATGTTGCGAGCGTGCGTAATTGATTTTGGTTGTACGTTGGGATCGACACTTCATTAGTTCGAATTCTCCTACAATATCAGTTATACATGCGAGCATTAGGCTAGAACCATTCGAAGTTTATATGGGCGAAAGTGTAGATCGCCAGTTTGCTGGAGTGAGGTTGGAGATTAGCAAACATCACGGTCCAGAAATGGTGCGGGAGTCATACTGAGAAGATAGTGCAAATTAAAATCGGTTATTTGACTGCTCGAAGCCGTCAGAAAAGTTATGCGGATGTTAGACGCAAACCGATGGAATTTCAAGTGGGTGATATGGTCATGTTAAAGGTATCGCCTTGGAAGGGCGTAATTGCGCTTTGGGATAATGGTAAGTGAGTCCACGGGTTACATTGGGCCATTCAAATATCATAGAAAGAATTGGTCCCGTGGCAATACAAGTTGGAGCTTCCTGATAAACTCCGTGGAATTCATAACACCTTCCATGTTTCGAATCTCAAGAAATGTCTAGCGGATGAAAACTTGGTTATCCCTCTTGAAGAGATCCAACTCGACGACAAGTTGCACTTTATCGAAGAACCAGTAGAAATCATGGACCCGCAAGTGAAGCGCTCAAGCAGAAAGGCAAAGTCCTATTGTCAAGGTTACGTCGGAATTCTAGACGAGGCCCAGAATATACTTGGGAGAGAGAAGATTTCTTCAAAAGAAATTACCCGCATCTTTTCTCGAGTAATAAGAAGAAAAGTTTGAGGTATCGTGCTACGGGTGGCGCTCTCCTTAAGGGTGGGGAGGATTGTAAAATTCCTTTTTAAAGTCCGTACTTACACGAGCTTTAATTCTATTTTCATTTTAAGCGAGTTATTAAAATTTACGTTTACCCGATTTAGTAAGAATTTTTCCGTTTTTAGCTTTGCGTGAGCCGTAATTAGAAATCTATTCCGTCTTCGCATAGTAAGTTGATTTACTAATTCTCATATTATTCTCGTTGTTTATAATTTTTTATTTTCATTTTTCCGTTGTGATTCGCGTTTCGAATATTCTTGCTAAAAACAATCACGCGTTTTTAACACTTAATCCTTACTTGTTTTTTTATAACCTTAATATTCACTTTATTATAACTTTCATAAGCCAAATTTCATATAAAAAAAATAATTTTTTTATCCCATCCAAAGGCCTATGGCCGGTTATGGCTTTTCAATCACTCTAACTCTTTTCAATTTTCTATAATCCAATTATGTCCATCTCATATTTCCATACATGCACAAAACATTACAAATAACCTTTCACTAGTCTTTATACTTTGCTCTCCTTCTTCATGTTCCCTTGGCTTCCGTTATTTCATGGATCTTAACCTTCATCATCTCACAAAATTCATTAACTCTTTTAGCTTTATAACCCTTCTTTTGCTCTTGCAAAGTTTGGTGAGGTTTATTGAAGATTTGTAGGTGTTAGGACAGTTTTTTGAGTTTTTGAAGGTTTTATTGAGGTTTGTGTTAGAAGAGTGTTATATTCATTTAGAAAGAAGGTTGTAAGGATGTTAATGTATGGTTATATTGGGTCGTTTAGAACACAAGAAGGAGGGTATTCTTGTTTGATTCATAGTTTCAATTTCTCTATTAGTAAGCCCGAATTTCTTTATTTGTCTTCTCCTTTTTATTTACTTGTTTCTTTTAATTTAGTAATTAAAACTGGATGTTAGGTTCTGGAAAATTAAGTTTTCTATGTTTACTAATGTGTCTAATCATAGTTATGGCTTTGTGTTAAATTTTTAAAGAGAATAAAAAATGTGTTGGATTGGATTATAATAGGGTTTGATGAAAAAACTGTTTTTTCATCTGTAGCAAAAATACTGTTGGATTACGATAAATATTTTTGGTAATAGGGTACCTGGGAAATTTGATAATGATGTAGGTATGTGTCTAAGGTGTATGTGGTTAATTGGATAGAGCGTATCTCCTCCGGATGAGCTAGATACGGCCGATTTACCAAAAAACTAGTCCAATTTATTGCATCAGTTGGGGAAACGGGTATATACCCCTATTTTTGCACTAACTTTCTAATTAAAAGTTGTTCCCTTTGTAGAGGACACTTATAGATACCATCTCCAAGTGGTCTCACGTTTTTATTAGCATGTATAGATGTGATTTATGGTCTTTTCGTGTAGTGGAAATTTTCAGAAAAATAAAAACTGTTGTGACATAAGAAGGGTAAAATGGTAATTTCACACCGGATCATTGACCCCTGGCAGGTGAGGCTGTATTTTTGAAAAAGTAGACTCAAAAATTCTTTCTGGAGGTGCAAACTCCTGCGATATGAATTACTGGATTTTGATTTATGTATCCGACAAAGTTGGAAGTTTTCAGAATTTTTATAATAAAATGTTATACCCCCCCCCCCCAGAGGAAAAACCAAAACGGCTAATTTTGTGTGAGTTGACGGGTAAAGAGTAAAGTAAAAACATGGTATGAATGACATATTCATACAGATTGGGACACTTGAATTTAGGTAAAAATTGGTCAATAAAAACTTGAATGCAATGCATGCGATCGGACATAAGTATAAAACTTTAATAAGTCATAATCTGATTTTTATCTTCTTTCGCGTAAGTAATTAGATTGTTTTTTAAAATGTGGCCTTTTATTTTAGGTCGCTCTTGGGTATTGGTCTTACTTCAGCTCCTTTCTTCTTTTATATTACCATTCGACTCAAGGTGAGTTCATAGCCTCGGCCTTTCAACTTTAATAGGTATTTTAAACACGCGGGGGGAGAGGGAGATAATGCTTGTTTTTTAAACTGAACACATGAACTTTATGGTATGCTGGACTCCGAATTTGACTATAATTGCAAGGTAGCTATTGCCACCAACGACCTCTCAAATGAACTGTTAATTGCCTATAATGGGTAAGCGCTAGTACAAGTAAATAGATCTATTGGGTTTGACAGCCCTGTCCGGGGGGTATGAATCGATTCTCTCTTTCGAGCCCCACCCCCCCCTAACAGTCATGGACTATTGTATTTAGAATGTTAGGTATAAGGCAATAATACAGTATGGAGGCAAACGTGATTTACATACAAGAATGTGGTAACGTTCAAGGTTCGGTGTCATGAGCTTATTGCAATAGAAACTTGAATAATGGCTTGTCCGTACAACAAGTCACACGATGAACAAAAACTTGTGTTCTCTTTTAACTCTTACAAACTCTATGGATTCACTCAACATTATTGTTGACTTTTAAGCATGTTTTTATTCAGGTAACAAGGGTGAGGTTGCGAGTACGAGGTGGTCTCGGCTATGTTTTAAAGAAACTTTGATTTTGTTCCATTTTATATAATCTGATTATCATGTTTTTTTTTCAAAACTTATGTTATGAATTTGGTAACGTTTCTGTGGGACGTATGTTGTTTACTCTGAAACTTCTTTAAATGGAACAATGTTTTTAAACGCCTCTTTTTTAGTCGTTTTCTATATCCTTGTGTAATTGTGCTATGATTTAACACCCAAATGTTGTATATTCCGCTGCGTGAACTTTGGGGGTGTTAAAGTAATCTTCAAAATATCTTCGTTTAAGCTCTATAATGCGTGCCTTTTAGTCAAGTTTCACCAAGTACTCCATAATTACTATAATTCTCAGATACAAACGATTAAGTAATAATTCTTTGCAATAATCATACAAAATGGGTCAATTACATGGGATAAACGATGCTATAAAATAGACGTTATTTGATGTCATCAACAATGTACAACCAAACTACGTTGTTGACTCAGATGCTGAATATAAGAGTGATAGTAATATTATCCTATATGAAGAGTATGTGAAGGACAACATAGTGCAAGTTGTATAAAGTAATGTATCTTCTATGCCAAATGATGCTTTAATGATGATAATCAATGATATGCTTGAACAAGCTGCCCAATGCGTCTCTGCGAATGAGCATAACAAAGAAGTTAATGAATCATTAACTGCTAAACTTGCGAGATATAAGGAACAAGTCGAGCTTTATGAAAAAAGGGCAAGGTTTGAATTAACTGAAAGAGAATAAAAGATTGATGAACAATTAAGAATAATTATCACTGATCGTAACTATAAGGAAGAATCTTTGAAAAAAGAACTTCATTCTGTGAAAATGCAACTTAATTCTACCATTAACCATAACAAGTCAATGATAGAAGAAGTTACAACATTGAAAAAAGATTTAAACAGAAAGAAAATAAATACCTTGAAGATTTTTTGTACATGAAAGCTTTAAAAGAAAAAGTTAAAGATAAATTATTCAAACAAGATCAGTCTTTTCAAACAGTTTACATGTTGTGTAAACCAAAACCTTATTGTGATGAAAAGAAAAAAGTAGCAATAGGCTACAAAAATCCCTTATATCTCACCAGTGTGGGATGCTGATAATCTCTCATATTGTGTTTTATATTACTGGACCAATAGGATCACAACTAATGTTCTATCTTTGTCTTTAAATTATAAGCTTAGTTGGACCGACAGGTGACCCGTAATGTTTCAAGAAGTATGTTCTTAATTGATTGATAAAGATTTGAACAGTGAACTACCAGTACAAAGAATACCGTCAAACAGTAAGTGGGTAAAGTCTCGATCGGCTAGGGTTTAATAAGATCACCATTGCTTTAATACCTTAGTTATATTATAATTAACTAAATGATGTTTTATGCGAATGCGTTAATTGTGACAGGATTCAACGTGTCTAGTTCTCAGGATGATGTCCCACCTAAGTCTTAAGAATGATATGTCGCTTCAAGATAAGAAATCATTGCACTAAATAAACAAACCAGCATTTAATCGGATTTAATATGGCTAATACAATTTTCTATTATTTGGCTTGCACCGCTCTTTTATCTTCTGATTGTTTTCTTGCATGTTTATAGTGTTTAGAATTGATTATTGTCACCATAAAACCTGTGCCAGTCTCTCATGCTGAAAAAAAACCCCATATCCGTTAGAAACGTATATAGCTTAGGTTTAACTAGTAATTAGAATTAACGTAACTAGAGTAATTAAAATACTAATAGATTATAAGGTTAACAACCTCACTCTTAGTGTTCGACACCCTACTTACCACGAAACTCCACCCGATCGGGTACACTGCCCGTTAAAGTGTTGTTTTAGGATAAGTCGGCTAAATATAAATGTAAAACTTGGTAATCAATAAATTGACCCTACACGACAACACATCAAGTTTTTGGCGCCGTTACCGAGGAGTAAAAAAGTTTAACCTTTAATTTTATTAGTATTTCTAACCATTAGTTTAGATTAATCTAATTAGTGTAATTTAATTCTGTTAGTAGTTAATTGTGTGTTTAAATTCCAACTTATTTAATTACGTTCGTAAAGTACTCTGCCTTGTGGTTCATTTCTTTGTTTCTGATTTCCAGCATAGGTTTATCATGGATGATCCAAATATCACTATGGAAGAATACATCAGACTCGAAGAAGAAAAATCCCAAAGACAAGGTCGAACGTTTAATTGGCAAACTGCCAGGTACGGGAAGATGAAATATTATGAAAATAAGGACGATAGCTTCACAGATTTTGAAACTGAATACTCAGCTATAGTCTTGGACGATGCATTCGATTCAACATTATCATGTGAACCTACGGTAAGTCCTCTTGACAGTAACGAAATTGGCTTTACAATATCGTTTGACGAATCCGACGATGAAGATTACATGGTAGTTTTTGACGAAAATTCATTTTCCTGTAAAATAATTTCTGTCGATAATTTAAAAACGGATTCGGAAAATGAAAATTATAAAGTCAACATACCATCATCTCCGTCACCAGAACCTACAATTGGTTACATTGATGATTTAGACTTCTTTAAAGGCTTTGAGAATGAATTCCTAGCCATCGTTTATAATGATCTAAAGTCTAAATCTGACCCACTAAATGAACCCTCTGTAAGTTCTCAGCATATCGATAAATTTGAAACGTCATCGTCCGAATATGATGAAAATGAACAAAACATTTTATGCCTTAGTGACTCATTTTCCTATAATCCAAAAACGATCAAGGACAATGATGACAATATCGATATGACACAACTTTCTGGAAGTAACATTGACATTAAAAGAAAGTGCTTATGATTAGTGTATTCGTCCTTTGACCTACTTCAATAGAATCTTGGGAATCCATTAAGAAAGAGGCTCATTTGATGAAAGTGCAATGGAATGGAGGAATTAAGTATCAAGTCTCAAGGTTATTTGGTGATCAATGTGTTATAGATGTAATGGCTAGGACATGTTCATGTAGGAAATAGAAATTGACAGGGATTCCTTGTAAGCATGTTGTTGCAGCTTGTTGGAATATAGCTCTGAATGACCAGGAGGCACCACCCCCAAAAGCTTGGGTTAATCTTTGTTACTGGTTAAGGGAAACATACTCTCACAAGGTATAACCAATTAATTGAACCAATTACTAGGAGAAGTCCACATGTCTAACAACATTCTTGCTATCAAATCATCAATTTCCAGGTTAGACAGACCAAAGAAGAAAAGAAAGAGGTCCAAACATAAGGATGAACTATTTATGAAAGATGGTAAACTAAGCAAGAAAGGAAGAACCATTACCTGTTAATCATGTGAAAACATTAGACACAATAAGGCAACATGCAAAGGAAAAAGTCGAAAGTCAACAATAGGTAGTTATTTGAGCTTTAAGTTTTATGTGTCTCTTTGATCTAAATATCATGGAACAGTTTACGAGCTCTTTTTTGTAACGTAGGTGGAACACATGCAAGAAGCATGTGTACGTTGTCTTCGGGAAGCACAAACAAAGTAAGAACATGCATTTGTTCAAGATGGTTCAGGTGGTTCAGGTATTGGTGTTGTTATAGGTTTATCTGTTGCTGCTGGTCAAGATGGTTCAGGTGGTGCATGTGTTGGTGTTTCAATGTTCATCCCGTACTAGATGGACAAAGAGATGAGAACAAACACAATGAATTATTCCACAAAAACAAAAATCTACAATCAACCTGCCCAAGTCAACCTTCAAACAACTCTCAAGTGTCAGTCAGTTTTGGGCCATAAATACCAAGGAATGCATATGAAGAGATCAAATAAAATGGGTGATGGTATACAATCATGTCAAGTGCAAAAGGTGTGTGATGTTTAATCGTCTTTATGTTAATTCCAAACACTTATATATTTTAGTAGAATGTATGTATAATTAAGTCCAAAATAAGCACTGCAAACTCAACAAGTCCACATTTGTGGCAACTGTCTAAGTCCTTTTACAGGAAAATATAAAAGTCCACTTCGATGGCAATTTTCTAAGTCCACTTTGGTGGTAAATGGTTATGTTTAGGCTACTTGTGGTTTTTGTTCATGAATAATTTCACTTGTTTAGGACTTATTTAAGTTGTTTGTATTCTGTAAAAAACATGTCAGTAGCATGAGAGGTTATACATAGTTGGTCCTTGATGTGAACCCCGTCTGCCCGTTTGGTCCCTATATAACAGTAAACACAATTCAATCTAACATATACTCTTGTAGACTTTATAAGTCAAACAAAAATACACTAAATGTTGACTTAAGTAGTTCAAAACATAACACTTATATAAATTGTTGACTAACATTACCTTTTGGGTTATTTTTTGGTTTGTTGATTGTTGTTTGTTACACATGTTACTATGTTTCATAGTTGCATTTAAATGTCTGAATTCAATAACACTTGCATTCAGATAACCACTTAATGGCCAGATAAGTCAAAGCCATGATATAGTTGCTTAAATTGGTAGGAAAAAGGTATGTTTTTGGAGGGAAATGAAAATTTGTGGTTTTCCTTTTTCTTTAGTCCATGACAAACCAATTATCCATTGGATGTCAAACTAGTATACACATTTGACCTTCAAACTAAGTATTTAAAATTGATACCAGACATAAACACTCGAAACACTATATTTGCCCTCCTGCTTATCACCCCCCAAACTTAATTACCTCACACACAAAATGGCGCAAGTGATAAGGGTAAGTTTATGGTGATGACAGTCAGAGGGTATAGGTCTTTAATTTATGTTGATGTAGACATGTATTGTAGCGAAAGTTACCACCTTTGGCTGAAGATAAATCATGGGGTTCTAACACGCAAGCTTCTTCAAAAGAAAAAGGCAAAATTAGATAAGGGTAAGTCTATGATTCTTGTGGAAGATGACCTGGATTGGTACACTGATGAAATGAGGGAACATACAGAAAAGGTTGTTGACAGATTCAAAAAAATAGCTTATAATATTGTAGAAATTGTTGTGCTAGCTAGAGATGAATGATGTTGGTGTTTGCTTTTTATGTTGGTGTTTATTTTCTAAGTTGGTGTTTGTTCTCTAAATTGGTGTTGTTTTTGAAGTTTGATGTTTAAGTTTTAACTTGTAGACCACTAGATCTTCTTATGGAATGTGTATTTCGAATGTTTAAATCAACTTTTGTTTAACTATAACCAACATAATTGGTTAAATCTCTTATGCATGCATTTGCACTAATGTTGTGACCGTATTCATTAAAAAACATAGTCTAAATCACTTACAATTTGAAATGGTTTAGTGGATCCTTGAACTAAAACATAACATGACTGTATATCTATAGTCATATAATCTCTTAACAAGTCTAGCAATTGTATAACAACATTTCCAACAAGCTATTGACTTACTAAGAAATGCCATGTAATCTCTAATCTCTTTACAACATTTAGAATAGAGCATACAAACTATGAAGACCCACCATCCTTGTGGAATACCTTAACCATATTTTTCTTTGTAATGTTAAGATAATGATGAATTGATTGCTTAAGAGAAAAGACATAAACATTATGAAGTAACAAAGCCGATCCTACGGATAATACGATTGTACAAGAATGAAAAAACCATAGAATTGTACCTAGAAGATCTTGTGTGTTATCTGTGAGATGCCTCAGCGCATTCGGGGAGTCAAGAATTGATAATTGCCAACTTTCTCAAGTTTCCCATTCTTGAGAAATTTCTTGATATCTCCAAAACACCCACTCATGATCCCTCCATCAACATTGACATACTCTACCACGCTAAGCCACAACCCACGCATAAAATCGTTATCCTTACCCACATCCTTAATTACTTTTCTAATATACTCTTGTGTAGATATTACAGATTCCTCCTACCTTCCCGAGTATGATTGGAATCATCTATATCAAGAGCTTGTTCTCATTCATGATTTGGTGGTGAATTCATTTTTAGTGGATTATTGCAAAAATGCTTTATTTTGATAACAGTTTACACTAGTCTTAAATAGGGTGTAAGGTAAACTATGTTTGACTTTTTAGCCAGATATTCACTTGTACTGTTCTATAAATTAAATAGGGTTATCTATGAACATGGTCACTAAAATATAGGTTTTCAAATGTACTAGTACACCTTCTATATTTAGTCCTTCCCTGCTTACCTGCCCATATTACTACAACTGTCCACATAAGTAGAGAAAAACCCAAGAGCACATCACGTGTCATTTTCATCTAAATAGTTACACTTTCACTTAGTTTCCAAAAAATTATGAAAATCACTAACGATAAACATAACATCTTCACATGGCTGACAATGAAACTCAATGTTCACCAAGTTAAGTATGTTTATCAAATGCTAATAGTTGAGTCTGCTGATTCCAACACCATGCCCTATGATTGTGTCTAATAATTGAAAAAGGAAAAAAGGTGGAGAAAACAAGAATTCGAATGGAAAAAGGATCCTTGTTTGAGATATTGATCTTTTCTTTGACATAATTCTTTAATTTACACGATGAAAGGCATCTGCGGTAATAATAGACAAGCGTTAGCCAGGGAACATGTATGGGAGAAAGAGGTGCCATGTTGAACAAACTCAACCATAGGGAAAGAACTTAAGTGTCATCTATGAAGAGTTTGCCATGTGAAGCAGTAGGCAACTAGGGGATTGTTATCTATGAGCTCTGATGAGATTGATGGTCTAAGATCGCTATAACAGGTTTCATAGACACATGTTGTATTGATAGATCACCTGGCAGACTTTTGGTTGCTAACAGGTTCTAAACCATGGTGGTGATGAACCAGTGAACAAAGGAAGACTAATGAAGAGGAACCAGGTGTATGTTGAATAGTTGGATGAGGTGGTTACTGAAGATGAACGTCAATGCTTGAGAATTGCAAAGTAATTGTCGTTCTAGGTGATATCTTCTATTACTTAATGTTTTGGATCTTAAATTACCCTTGTATGTATTTGTTGTAGTTTTTGTGGTATGTATATGTGGTATGATTAAGAGAATCCAGTTATGAAAGCGTACTAGTTATGAAAGATGTTTCCATTATTTTATCTCGAAGGTAACACCGTTGGTCAAACACCGTTAGAAAAATTATAGAGGGTGTTTGGATGAGGTAAAACGGGTGAACAGCCCTACTTCAGGATGGAATGTGTATTTACCCAAAAAAAATACAATACCAAGATGTATGTATTCATTAACCCATACAATTATAATGCATAATGATTAAGAACAAAAAAAAAAAAACCCGCAACTTGCAATTAACATTCATTAACGAAACAAAAGACAAATATGTTAACAAGATTATCACCAAGACCATTAAAGAACCACCTCACTACCCGATCATCTCCTATTAATAAAGTATGCTAAAAATCAACATCCTTATAGACCTGACGGCACAATTATAAAACTATTGATGCGTAGATTTTTTAAAATAATTATTTGACAAGTTTTAAATTTATAAAACTCGTCTACCGATACACGTACTAACAGGTAGAATACCCAGTCGTATATAGTGCAGTAGTTTGGTAAATCCAAGGTCGTCCCAAGAGCTAAGGTTTACTAATTTTAGTTTGATTATGTCACGTTTAAAAATGGTTTTAAGTTGATTTTAATAACTACAAAAAAGTAAATGAAATAAAGTAAAGTGATAGAAGTATTCAGGGAGAAAAGCGTGCTAGCCTAACCATTTCGTTACTAATGCTATGTTATATATTTTATGAGGCAATGTTCTATTTAGTTATCATTAGTGGTTCTAATATCGTCAGACGAATTGGAATTTGAGGTCTGTCCTTATAACTCACTTATAGCGATCACCAGCTCTATTACCCTACATCTACATGAGTAGGGCATCCAATGTTTGTAGAGTTAATCCTCAACTTATCCTTAAGTACCAAATCTAGATTCTTAACCGATTATTAACCCCTCTGAAAAGAGTTCCCTGTTTCTTTTTAGTTATTCTAATTTGGTAAATGCGGTTCATGTGGTAATCCTACACTAGGAGATAGGTGACAAGCTACCCTAGTACACCGACCTAATCCCGGTTTCAATAAGGTAAGTTTAATAATGATTAAAAAACAAAAAAAAGATCTAAGCCACCTCTATATTACTACAAACACAGGGATCAATGTAAGGCTATAAGGATATCTAACAGAACCATAATTAAATAGGAAACAATAATCATATCAATAGAAATTACATGGTTAGGCCAGCACTAAGGGCCTGTTTCTTTTTTTTCTAAATTAATTGGCTAGTGGATATGCCATCTCTTGTGATAAGATAGAGCATATGGGGACAATAACTGATTTTCTTTTTCTTTTCCAAATGAAACACTCAATTAACAAAATGGCAATTTTATCCTTCTGCCATTATTAAAAGTTGAACAATGTGGAGCATCTGCCATTATTAAAGGTTGAACAATTTTGTTCTTATGTCAAAACAAAAGAAACTTCTTCAAAAAAAAGCTTTTATCAAATTTTGATAAAAGCATCTGTCATTCTAACAAAACCACAGCGATACAATCCATGGAAAGTTAAAAAACTTATTGTTGATATAACCTTCCAAAAATCCGAAAATTATGTTGGAAGGAGTGATGAAAGGTGTGAATGTTTCTGATCAACCACTATTGATCATCCAACAGCTCTATTGAGTAAAAGATACAAAAAAGAGTTGAGATCATAGCGATGACGGCTAGAGGTGGCGGTGGTCGAAGGAGAGCCGACCAGTAATCGATGATGGATAATATCGTTGGAAGGAGTGATGGTTGACATGTGAAGTTAGCTGCTAATGATGGATGAAGATTTTAGGAAGATAAAAAATTTGGGGTTTGATGTAAATATAAGGAGGAGGAAGATGAGGATATTGTTGTAAAATTGGATGGTTGTGAACACTTTTGAGTCTCTGATTGAGGAGAGTGAGGTTTTTGACCCCCTTCCTAATTAGAGGTATAAAGGGATAATCAAATGCACAAAGTGAAAAAGAAACATGCATATATAAATTGGTGGACCCAACCTGTTAGTTAAGAGCCTATTTCGCAAAAAAGAAACGCCCCCTAAGAGTGCTTAGCCGCTCATGGTAACAGTAATGCAAGAATTAATGAAAGTAAACATGGATTGAATCATCATTGTTCTTACAGTGAGGGGGGGGGCAGGGGGGGGGGGGGGGGGGGGGGGTGGGGGGGGTGGGGGGGGGGGGGGGGGGGGGGGGGGGGGGGGTGGGGTATGTTATGATCGATTAAAATACAAGATTGTGTAAGTGACTTTCCCTTAGACCTTCTGGTGGGCAAATGTTCGACCTTGGGGGCTTGTTTCAGCCCCTTAGGACTGTGTAGTGAGTTTGGAAGTGGCGTGATGATGGAATGAGCCGATGAGGGCTCTATTTATATATTTCGAAACTGTTACGGCGTAACCCTTATGAGACGTTACGCCGTAACCTTGCTACATTGGCTTCTAATATTCTAGGCTAAAATGATGTTACGGCGTAACCTTGTCGCCTATGTTATGCCGTAACGCTGACTCGGATAAATCATCTTCTATGAATCTTGAATGTTACGGCGTAAAGTAAGAGATGCTTTACACTGTAAAAGAAGTGATGACTCATTTCTTCTTTAAAATATGTCATACCAGCGTAATTCCTTCGGGGAAGTTACACTGTAACAAGCTTGAACTTTCATTTAGTTCGCATAAAAACTGTATGTCCAAATCCACGTCTTTTGTTAAAAATGCTCACTTGGTCCCTGAAAACTAAATATAAACAATTAAGTAACATTTTTAGACATTTATAATATATTTATAAGCATTTTCATAGGGAATTTGATATTAAAATGTATTAACTTTTCGATGTATTCAAATCATCTCCCCACTTGACTTTATCTTGCCCTCAAGTAGAACAAGTTTAGAATAATTTATAAAAAGATTTCCCCAATTTAACTTGGAGAAATGAATTTATAAGTTACTTATGCTAGAAAACATTAGAGCCGAATACCTTACGAAAAGGGGATCGAAAACACTCAACTCTCATTACTAATCTAAGTGTTTCATTTCGGGGTGATCACTCAATTGCACAGTCATAGCTTGTATTCTATCATAAGCTTGGAAGGTACACAAGTCTCCACCAACTAGAATTAGGGTCTAAACAATCTCAAAGGCACATTAGGTAACAAACAGGTTTAAGGGTGAATCATCCTACAGTCCTTTTCCAAAAGCGTTACACCAACAAGAGCGACAAAATCACATATACACATCCATAACGATGGAATAGACATCTATGATTGCAATCAAATCCCTCATTTGAGCAAAACAAATGGTCGGGATGTAGAGCGATATATGGTGGAATAAAGTCATATGTTCACAAGTAATTGTCTGTTTAAATAAAAACACGTAATTAATAGTCTAAAGTATCTAAGGTTGTCATCAAGTATATATGTTATCCATAAGTCCAAGAGTCTAGGTCCAAAAATCTGATCTTCAATAATGGGCTACTAGCTCCATTCTTCAAAATCATTAAGATGGCTTATAGTTGCACCATCTTTATATTTTTTAGCACATAGATGGCTTATAGTTGCACTGTCTTTTCTTTTTAAACATGCAAATGCTACAAGAGTGTATATCTTTTTATAATTGCCCCTGCAGCATTTGATATAATACATACATCCCCCCACTTAAGATGAACAATATCCAAAGTGATAATACAGGGGGGTCATTATAGATCATTAATGATTGGTCTTCCACGAATGCATAAAATTTTCGTACCCATTCCCCCGAACCATGGACTTAAGTAGCCAGAGATTTCAACACGAAGAAAAATAAAGACTATAGGGTAGGCTAAGGCAAAATGGTGTAACGGAACATATAAGGTTTAAACATGGATTGGCTTAACAAGGTGATCTAGGGGTATCTTGCACTAATATTGAGTGCAACAAAGGGTTTTACACGGGGAGGTCAACAAGTCAGTGTGACAAGTCGATAAACACACACGCATATAGGCTTTTTGGGTGATTTCCTAAGACATTGCCTTCTTGAACTGTCTATTTCACTAACCAATTAGGTCTTGACAAGATGTACATGCCAAGTTCTAAAGTCTACAATATTACCGGCACACTCATATTCTTGGTGGATTTTTGTATAATAGATGGAAATGGAATATTAGGCTTAACCTCACCAATTGAATTAAGGGTAATAGTCTACTCGTAAAGATTTGTTCTAGTTTAGTAAAAAAAACAAGTCAATAATTTTAGAATTGGCACCATTTTTCAAAGAAAACTAGAAAATCCAAGGCAAATACTACCTCCGTCCCAAAATTATTGTCCAGTTTTGATTTTCCGAGTCTTTCTTTGTCAACTTTGACCTTAAATAATTTTGTTTATGTTACATAATACTTGATAAAAATTATACCAATGAAAAATACATTTAAAACTCAATTCATTCATATATTATGCATCAAATATTAAATAGCACAAACAAAAAATATTAAGGTCATAGTTGAGAGAGAACAGACCTTAGAAAGTCAAAAATCGTGGACAATAATTTTGGGACGGAGCGGGTAGATAGGTCAAGTGGATTTCTTTTTCTTTTATTTTTTTTTTTTTTTTTTATTTTTTTTTTTTTCTAATCCCATACCCCCCACTTGGTAGTTGTACAATGTACCTATTGAACATTGAACGTGAATAAATTAATCTTGGAATAAGAGTAGATTTAAAAAACAAAAGACTCCCCTAGCGTTGCTTCTTCTATCGAGTGTTGATGCTAAGAGATGAATTTCTGCAAAGGTCTTATAGAACAACCTCGTTTTTTTTTTCCCCTGAAATCATAAAGACAACAAGCATTAAAACGTTCATCTCAGTACAATATACCACTAAAATCTAATCACTTAGTAGGAATCCGGTGTGCATTTAGCATATGCAACAAGCCTTTAAACCACTTGGTGGCCCAAGTGGACGGGTGAAGTCTCGTGAGGGTTTCTAGAGAACATACCCACAAAGTTCATTTACTTTTACATGGTTTTAAAAAGGTTTCAAACTAATTTTTGATGTTTTAAGAAAGGGATTACGGCGTAATCATGGCATTGGTTACGCCATAATCATGTAGTTGAAGTATGAAAAAGTTATTAAGAAGGGTTTATGGCGTTAAATCTAATGTAGGAGGTGTACGCCGTTATGATATTTCTGTTAAGACGTAACCAATCTTGATTTTACACCCATACAAACCCTTATACCACTGAAAACGAGTCAAGGGAGACCTCGAATTCCAACTTCTTTTAGACAGACCTGCAAAATAAGAGAGAAACACAACAAAAACCAACTAAAAATGAGGAAAAAAAAGAGGATGTCTTCCGAAAGCACTGTATGTTTACTTACTGAGTCTTTAAGTTGTATCATGACAAAAAACGATGTCTTTTTGTGATCCTTCTTACACCTGTCTACTTACTTACTGGATACCTTACTTAATATCTCGCTCGTTTTCTCTTCCCAATGGTAAGGCATCCATCAATTCTTTAGTGACACAAATGAAATTTTAGCCAGTGTCAAACGAGTATCTTTTTATTTTGAAAGTTTCTACCTGGATCATTGGTGGGTGATATTATTCTATGTTGATTCCAAGTTGTCGCCTTTCCTCCTCTTCTGATTTTTGATCATGCCACCAATAGGTATTATCCCCTTGTACTTCTTGCAATTTTCCCATATATCATCAAGCATATATCCTTTATTTCCTATTCCTAATTCATATTCATCTGCTAACTGGTCAACTTCTAGATCGAGCATCCACTTATAGTCATCAAAACTCCTGGACCATGGATCTTTGGCCAACTCTTCTTGAAAGCAATCAAAGAGCCATGTTTTCAAAAGAGCTTTCTTAACTGGTTCACTTACTTCAGTGTGTCCTACCTTTGTTAATAACCAATCTTTGAAAGTTTATTACTTGGGTCTGGTTTATAATAGTTACTGGGACCGAAAAAGGACTTTGAGTTGGTGTGTATGGGATTGAGTTTCGGTTGCACCATTTTCGCATACTCTATGTCCTAATTAACTCTTCTTTTGGACTTCCTCTTATTTTACCAGGTGGAATTCAGGTAAATGATTAGAAGCCTCTCCTTTTATACGTCCTTTAATGATTGTGGATTCGTTTAAGCTCAGTTTGTTTAAACTTTATCTAAGATTATCAATATATCATTAAAACCATAAACTTAATGTATAGCATGGAATTAACATAAGATACACGGATTTGTTAAACAAGGTTTCTTCATTATCATACACTCCAAGCCCCAATTATATTTGATCAGAATATAACGGTTACAACTAATCTGTAACAGGATCAAGTTACCTTGACCTTGAGGCTACACCACACAAACTAGACGTCTACATCTCTAAAGATACACACACATGTTTTTCTTTTTTGTGTATTCAAACTACATGCCTGATATCTCTTTATATAGTAGAGATATCTAGGTTTACAAAGGATAAGTATAAAGATATTAATAAATCTTTTAAACATTTAAGTTTATCTTTTGTTATCTTTATCTTCTCAAGGAGATCTTCCAGAATCTTCATATTTCTCCTACATCTTGTAGAATTCTTCTAAATGACAATTTTGATCACTACCAATCTTTTGTTTCAATTACTCTGGTTCTTTTGTCTTCATCCAAAATCTATAATTCCAAATATCTTCCCCTATTTGATGATGGCAAAACAAACATGTTCTTGTATGAACTTCATCATAAAGCCTGATGAAATCAAAGCTTCCCCTGAAGTTGAGATCATAGATCTCCTTGAATGAAACAAAATTTCCCCTTAATCAGATTTCCTTTATACCATGCCACACCAAGGATCTACAAGTTGCCAATTGTACATGTTAACTTCTTCTTCCCCTTTTTGTCATAATCCAATAGGGAACATATGAATATAAACAAATTTGATCTTGACCATTACAAACCAATATCACACTTCTAATCCAAGCTTCTAATTCTCAAATTACCCCTCACCATAGACGCTACCAATAAGAAAAAATGAAACTTGAGTAGTAAATACTTTGACACATAGCAGTAGTTATAATGACTAAAATAGCTAAAAACCTTCACCTCGATGACGCATGTAAATGGTTTTACATATTTATAAACAATAAGCTTCCCCTGAACCCATATGTTAAACCATTTCTTAATTCTTCAATTTTGAGGCTTAAGTATGATTACTGATAAAGAAACTAAGTATTACGACTTAATGGATGATATGTAGAATAACCCCAATTTTTGTCTTTTATATTGTAATTTCCGTGCTTCGAACTTATAAATAAATTTGTGAAATATAAGTAGATCGCAACCTCGTGACAAAAATTCTCATCTTCTATGAGATACATGACCAAAGTGATAACAAATGTGAGCATTGAGCACTATAAGTTTGTAGATCATACACCTTTGCTAGATTTTGACAAGTCTTCGCCACAACATTAAAAACACAAACAAGTTACCTCCAAATGTTGTAAGCCATTTGAGATATTATAAGAACACAAACCTGTAAAACTCTACTTCAACTTCAAATAGGTGATAAATAATCCTCTTCGTAATCAATTAAATCAATAAAATACGAGCCTTTAAACTTTTAAGAACATTTAAAATCATAACTTGTTCCAAACAGTAGAAACCATTTCTTTGTTTGCTTTGGCAGTAGAAACACATAACTGTATTAAATTTTTATCAAACCTCAAGTAGCATTAATGTCTTGTTTGGCAGCACTAAAATTACCTTGGCAGCATTAACACTTGATTTATCAATAGCAGCACTAATACAAAACGAGCATCATTAACATCTATACTTGGCAGCACTAATGTTGAGTGATATTTCATCCATTAATCTTTCATAGGCCTTTAGCAGTAATATGTTACGAGCACTAGTAATAATGTAAGACAGCCACTTACAAGCATCTGTTTGCTTCATTGTGTCGGCTTTTAAATCAACTAACCAAAAACATCATGACAAAAAATCATGCACTCAAGACATCTATAATTAGGGTTTCTGATCACGAACAACAACCAAACGATAAACACCAGGATCAATCCCAAAAGCACATCATACTATAAAGATCCTTAAACACAATAGATGTCCTTGAAACCCTAACAATCAGAAACTCACTCACATTCAGTTACGTTTATCTACTTACTTTCATCAAACAGCAACACGATGCCCAAACAACACATAAAATAACAAAACCCTAAAAGATGAGATCGCATCCATATAGTCCTTGCTTAAATAGTTTAAAAAGCCTTTAGTGATTCTGTCATTTCTTGCTTAATTTAGCTTAATATGTCTGCTTATTTTTGTGTGCATTTGCTTATTAGGTGTAGTATTTTATCTGTCTTAGCTTATTTGACTTTCTTTTTAGCTTAATTGTTCTTAAAATAAGCCCATAGTAAGCCTTTAAATCCTTAGTTAAAAAGTAAGCTGTCACTTTTTTTCTTTGCTTATATTTAGCTTATTTTGAAGTTTTATAAAGTTGTTTTTTAAAAGTTTTATATTCTAGCTTATTTTATAGTTTTGCAAAAAGAAAAATAAAAAAATGCTTTTTAAAAAAGAGGAGGCATGAGGGTCAAACCCATGACCTCACCCTTTATAGCACCTCACACACGCACACACAAACCAACTGCCCTAGGGTCTTTTTCAATTCTAGTTTACAAAATTTATTTATTAACCACATTTTAGTCATTTTGCTTATCCAGCTTATTTAACTTATTTCGTAGCTTATTTAATAAGCTGGGTTCACCATTTTATTTTTCATAGATTCAGCGATCTTCAAAGTACTTTTTGTAAAAAATTTAGATTTTTCTCATTTAGTTTACTATTTTTAATCATTTTATTTCATTAAAACAGTAATTAATTCATAAAAAATTAAATAAAAGTCAAAAAAATATAATTTTTTTTAAATTTTATTTTATCATTTAGGACCTAGGAAAATTAAATTTTCTTTCGTGGAGTTAAAATTTTACAATTTGGTTTTTTAAAGAACGGGATTGAATCCCGTTTACGTTTTTCGTGTTTTTAAGCTTTAAACGCTTTTGTTTTTGGTCTAGTTTTCTTTATTCTTACATTGTAGTCACTTAGGGTTAATTAAAAGTTAAAAAAGCATTTTAGGTTTAAATTTTGATAATTTAGTTTTTTAGGACGCGTTTTTAATACCCGTTAACATTTTTAGCCCGTATCTTTAATTGCCATTCTTGTTTGCTTTCTTTTAGTTATTTTTTTGCACTTTGTTAGTAGAAATAGATTCCAAATCAAATCTTTAATTATTCAAGCATAATTCCCAAACCGATTCTCGATTTTCAAATTCACGCCTCGTTGGGACATAACGACCCGAGAATCATACTTCCGGTTTACTACATTGAAATATTTTTGATTCTTATCCTTATAGTTATATATTTATAAGTATTATATATTTATTTATATATATATATATATATTTTAAAGGGTTGAATCTTAATTTGTCACACCTCATTAGTGAGGTGTGTCCTCTAATCTCATTCTTATCTTTTCTCTAATCCTCCTCATTCCTCTTTCTCTCTCTACTTTCTATCTTTCTCTAATCTTTCTCTCTAGAATAAACACACACACATCACCTAAACACACACTCTATTGCTTATTGATCCTAAAATCAAGACCTAACACTACTAACTATAAGCTAAATTATTAGAACATAACAAAACTAAAAACATAGCTAAACCAATGAATCCAAAAACCGAATAAGCTAAAACCCGTGAGCTTATATATACAAATAAGCCACGAACTAAGCTTAAAATATGTAGAAGATTAGAACTATAAACTTTTTAAGCCAAATAAGCTAAAAAAGAAAGCAAGTTGTGTGCTTATATCTCAAAATAAGCCACGGTTTAATGAATAAACCACGAAATCAAGCACTTAACACCCTCTTGGCTCATGATACCACTTGTTATCCCAAGATAATAAGATCCAAACACAACTATGATCTAACCATTACACATGATAGTACACGAATAAGATAGGAGAGAAAGGTAGAAAAGGAAATGAAGAAACTTAGATTAGGAAGAGAGAAATGGTGAGTTACACATACAAGTTACTTAGCAAATGTAACCAACACCCTCTCCATGAGTGGAGAGGGTTTCTTTTATACCCTAAGCCCACTATAGGACGTATGGGCTTCTACCTTGGACCGGACTTGGTTTCTCATGGGCTTGAGCCCCGTAACATGGACAATACTAGCTTATAGTCCAAGCCCGTTTATCCCGTTTGGCCTATTACATAACAAGACTTAATCTAAACGAAGACGACCGATAACATTCTTGTTCGCCTTATAATAAATGAGGCTAACAAGATTGTTTTGCACTCTTCGAACTTTCCATCGTTAGCTCGCCCTTCAACATCATTTGGTAAGGTTTTTACTTTCTTCTCAAGACCTCGGATAATTTTGTCGTGAGATTCTTGGCTGGTTTCTGTATTTTGATAAAATTTCTTTAACCATTCGTCTTGCTCAGTATGTCTTTTAGCTGCTTCTTCTATGTATTTATTGATTATTTCGGTTAGGCTTGGTCTTCTCTCCCCTGATGATGGTTGGTCGTAACCTGATGCTCCTCTATTAAACCTACCGTCATTTCTGCTGTTGTTTGGGAAGGGTCTTCCGAATTCTCCATATTTAACTTCCTCCATACTTTTTACTTCTTCATTGAGAGGACATTCTTTGTGAAGATGAGCTCATTTGCATGTTTGACATCCTACTTGAATAGCGTGTATGTTCTCCTTAAGCTTCTTCATGTCTCGACTGATGTTTTCTAGTTTGTTCACAATAGCAACGATCCCTTCCGATTCACTACTACTATCTATATTTCTGTTAGAAGAACCATCGTGCCACTTTTGGGAGTGGTCAGCCATATTCTGAATTGCCGTCAATGCTTGAGCAGGTGTCATGCCAGGAATTGGCCCTTGTGAGTCAAGCAATTGGCGGTTCATGGTCCCAAGACCATTATAGAAGATATTCACCTTCTGATGGCTATCGATGTCATGAGTGGGGCATTTATAAAGCAGGTCATTATACCATTCCCAAGCTTGGTATAATGTTTCGTCTCTTTCCTGCTTGAAGTTACGGATTTCTTCATGCTGCTTAGCGGTTTTTGATGGTGGACAGTACCTTTGGATAAAGGCTTTTTTAAGGAGATCCCAGGAATCGACGGTTCCTGGAGGAAGTCTGTCCACCCATCTCTTAGCGGCTCCAGTTATAGTAATGGGGAAAACATGAAGCATGACAGCATCGTGTGATACTCCGAGAATGTTGAATAAGCTGACGATGTCTAAAACTCGCTCCACATGCTCATGGGCATCGTCGTTCTTGTTTTCGGAGAAGGTGTCCTCCCTCAATTCTCGCATGAATTGACTCTTTATCTCAAAATTCACATTGCCTCCTATTTCGAGTTTAACCACGCTCGGTGCCTGGTTCCCTCGAGTCAATGCTAGGTATTGCTCCATCGTGAGGATATTGATTTCCCCCTCAGCCATTATGATTTCTGAAATGCTTAGTAATAAGAAATCAAACTAAAACTAATTTTAGCTCCCCGGCAGCGGCGCCAAAAACTTGATGCGTATTTTCTTTTAAATAGATTAGTTTTTAAATTTATAAACTATGAAGCACCTAAGATCTATATACACACTAACGAGCAATGTACCCGATCGCGTGCAGTAAACTTGGGATAAGTCCGAGGTCGACCCAAAGAGCTATGTGTAAGGCTTCTAAAACGAGACTATCTACTATTAAGCTAGAAAGCAATTTAAATTATCGCGTTTGGATTTGAGAACATGAAAACTTTAATTGAAATGATTTAAGTACTTTTGAAGGGAAGAGAGAGAAATCCTAATTACTTCTTAATTAACTTAATGATTCAAATAATTCTACTAATTGGGAAAGTCAGGATTGAATGGTCAACAATTCCTCACTTAGCTCGCAAAATCCCAGCCATACTGGTCATAGTAACCGGAATTTTGTCCCAATGGTCATGGTAAGCGAGCATCATATTTAGCATTCATATGATCAAAGTATTACCAAATAGATACAAAGAATTAACAAGAAACAAATGAATCATAATGATAATTAATAAGAAATGCTTAGCCGAAAATGGTATTCATACAATCAATATCACTGTCAATAGATGAAAGTAATGAAAACATGATAATCAAACCAAACTAGTATGATGATGATGATCAGGACCGGTTTCTCTCTCCTAGGATGGTTGTGGAGTGCTGAAAAACGTCTTGGGGTGATGTCTAGTCGTCCCCTCAGATGGGAGGAAGAAAGGATGACCATTTGGGCTGAATTCGGCCTTTATTTATAGGTTTCGATTGGTTTATGGCGTAACTGATTCGTGAGGTTAAGCCGTAACCTTGCTGATGTCGACATTCCAAAATATAGGCAAAAATGGACTTTATGGCGTAACTGAAATGGTTACGGCGTAACATAAGTGGTTACGGCGTAACATAAGTGGTTACGGCGTAACATAAGTGTTTATGGCGTAACTAAAGTGGTTATGGCGTAACGTAAGTGGTTATGGCGTAACATAAGTGGTTATGGCGTAATCTCTTCAGCAACATTGTTGTTATTGCAAAATTTTGGCTCTTCAGTTGTGATACGGCTTTAACCCAAAACACAAAAGTTGTAGATATCACTTTCCTCTTTCCATGGCCGCTTGAATCGACTTCAAAGGAGTTAGTATGAAGAAGTTATGGTCAAAATACTAGAGCACATTTCCCGAGATATCTCATGAGCATTTCTTCTTCGGCTTCGCTTCTTCACATAATTCTTTCACGAGCCTTTCATAGTAACTCCAAATCATAAGTGGATAGCTTCTTATATATTATTCTTTCGTAGAAGCATCCATTAATCGCGTCACTAAACTCCAATGCCTTGTCCATTTTGATATTATTGTCTAATTCTCGTGTTTCTTGCCAAATGCTTGCGTTTTTCCTGAAAACATTAAAATAAATGATTAAGTATCATATTCAGGTATTTATAAGATATTTGCAAGCATGTTCATGGGGGTTTTGACACTAAAACGTATTAAATATTTGATGTCATCAATAACAAAACCTTGAAGCATCATCAATAAATGTCACAAAGTATTTCTTATTCCCTAATGAGGGAGTAGCATGTAAATCACACAGATCACTATGGATTAGCTCCAAAACTTTAGTTTTACATTTGACATTTTGAAATGGTTTCTTAGTTATTTTGGTCAGCATGCAAGTCTTACAGTTTTCAGTGTCCATGTCAAAAGCTGGGATTAACACATCCTTAGACATATCTTGCATCCTCTTAAAGTGGACATGCCCCAGTCTAGCATGCCATAAGATTAAATCATTCAGTTTAGAGGTTGATATAAAGGCTGAAGCAATATTATCATTAACAATATTAAGCCTGAACATTTGATTACTCAAATAACCAAAACCAATAAACACACCATGTTTGGATAGAACAAATTTATTAGATTCAATCACTTGTTTATAACCATAATTATTCAAAATACTACTTGAAACCAAATTCTTCCTTATATTAGGAACATGTAAAACATTAAACAACGAAACAATCTTTCCAGAACTAAACCTAAGATCTACACAACCACGTCCTTGCACCAGGACTGTTGACTCATTTCCCATGTGAAGAGTAGATCCATCATTCAGTGACTCATAGGTCTTGAACTAGCATCTATCTTTACATACATGAAGTGTTGCTCCTGAGTCAACCCACCACACAACATCATCATTTTGCACAAAGTAAGCCTCAGATACATATGTAACATAATAAACTTGAAGAGATTTATTAAACATATTCTGACCTTTTAGTGAGTTGGAAGAACCATCTACTAAACCCTTTATGCCTGATCCATTAGATTTGTTGCCAATATTAACACCTTTGCAATCCCTTTTAATGTGACCAGTTTTGCCACATTTCCAACAAGTAGGTTTTGCCTTCTTGTTAGGATCAGCCCTTATGTTATCATAATGTTTATGTTTACCTCTGTTGTCATTGTACCTGGAGGAGTTGTTGTGCTCCACCATATTGACAACTGAAGGACCAGCAACATTGTTGCCTTTTGGCTTGTCACTGTCCTACACCCTGAGGGACTCCTCAATACGTAGACTGCCCAACTCAACAAGAGTTAACCCCTCCTTCAAATGTTTTAAGGTGTGCTTGAAATCTTTCCAAGAAAAAGGGAGTTTATCAATGATACAAGAGACCTTAATGGCCTCATCCATGTTCATTTTATGTTGTGTAAACCTTCCAAGTATACCAAGAAGTTCATTGTATTATTCCAAGACTGGTCTTGAATCAGTCATTTTGTAATTAATGAAATTACTAACAAGAAACTTCTTACTTGATGCATCCTCAGCCATATATTTGGCCTCCAAGGAATCCCATAGTTCTTTGGAAGATTCAACATTCTTGTAAATATAAAATAAAGGATCAGACATACCATTGAGGATTAAACCTCTGCAGACATAGTCATCATTATCCCACTTGGCCTTTTTCCTGATTTGTTCCACGGTTGCTTCATCACCACCATCTTCAGGAATGGGAGTAGTCAGCACATACACCACACTCATGCTGGAGAGCAAGAAGTGCATCTTCTTCTGCAATCTTCTAAAGTCTACCCCTTCAAACTTATCAAGATTGTCAAAGTTTCAAGGCCATGTGTTTCATAGCAGCAGCAGCCATTGATTATCACAAAATAATCTTCTTTGATTGTTGGTTGTTGTGCGTCCCAGAACAGGGTTAAGACAATCAATAGCCTAGCTAATTACCAAGATGGTTACCGGATATCACTTGAAGTCGTGTAATCACTTTCCAAAGAAGATTATTCGACCCTATGCCTGGGTATCACGAATACCTCCTTGGGATAAAACCAAGTGCAGTTATTGTTTTAGGCACAAATCAAGAACCCTTTCGCTTCTAAGTGTTTAGGTTTTATGTGTTATTTTCCATACGTTTTTCCACACTTTTTATGTCTCACATGCAGTATATGATCTCCTAATACTCAAAACCCCTAGTCAAGGAATATGGAGAGATTATAGGTAGGGGTGTGCACGGTTCGGTTTGGGTCGGTTATTGGCTAAAATCAAAATCAAACCGAAATAGTCGGTTTTTATAAAACCAAAAACCAAAACCGCTCGGTTTTTGGCGGTTCGGTTTTTTTGGTTTTTTCGGTTTCAAACCGTTTATATTTGGTTGTGGATCATTTATATTGATAAACTTGTTTTACGTATTGATATTCTTTTTTATTTTTTGTCAATATAAGCCTAATAATGTTTATCCAAATTTCTACAATTATACACATATAAATGAGACACACACATGCAAGTGAAAATACATATAGTATGATCATTGTCATATATGTAACGATATATTGTCAAGCTAACACACGCACATCACAAACACATATATAAACATGAAGATATATATGTATTATAATCTCACCCACAAAATAAATATGAATTTAAAAATTAGATTTATTATTTATTTATTTATTTATATTATTTTAATTATTTATTATTATAAAACTGGTTCAGTTCGGTTTGGTTTTTGGACGAAAACCGAAAACGAACCAAAAAATTTCGGTTTTTGAAAAAGTAAAAACCGAACCATCGGTTTCTAGTTTTGATCGGTTTTTTCGGTTTTCGGGTTTTTTGGTTTTTTTGCTCACCCCTAATTATAGGAGATATAATCTCATCCATAATTAACCTCCTTGATTTAAGGACTTAGTGGTTACATGACCATATTAATCATGGTCATTAAATATAGTCAAAACCGCCACTTGAACCGGTCAAAGCAGTTACAATTTAATTGAATTCATTCCAGCATATTATTCCTTTGGGACCTGAACATTCGGCTAGCCAACTGAGGGGCATACCCACTGAAGGTTCAAACTGAAGACTTAACCCGCTGAGGATACATCCTCTAATAGATTACTCCCTGATGATGTCCTTCAGCTTACTCCTCAAAGAGTGCAAAGTTGAAGCCATCAGAGTGATGAATATCCTTCAGTCCAGAGTTTCTCACTGAAGAGGGAACTCACTAAAGTTCATCAGCGACTTGAACTCTCTTTTAAGCACTATCTGAGTCAGGGTGTTTAGTGACCTATGGGCGTACAATTTGTCCTCTATTCCCATTACCCGGTATGAACAGAACCCTCATTGAACTAAATTTCCAACACTTTCAACCCATTTAACTCAATTTTCTATACTTTTGGTAAGAACATGTCAGCAACTATAAGCCAACGAAGTGCACCTGATATGATCATGCCCTATAAACGTGATGCTTATGTAATGCCTTCTCCTGTATATTTTGGATTAGCGGATCTCGTGGGACATGATTTAGATGTAAACTTTATGGGACATGCTAATGAGAATAGAACTTCAACATCATTGTCACCGGTGAGTGTGGAATGTAGATCCCAAAGATAAAATTTCCAATTTTTATTATTTGAATTTGTTTGGTAAAACAATATTTTTTATAGATTGATCTTGAGGCGGAGATGAGAAGGCTTAAACTTGAGCTAAAGCAAACCATGGATATGTATAAAGCAGCTCGTAAAGAAGCAAATGCTGCCAAGAAAGAGGTAACATAACAATAAGATAGATGATGTTCACAAACACATTGGTCTAATCCTCAATTATGTTGTAAATATTTAACGTGGAAGAATTCGGTAACTAGTCAAATCGGGTAATCTTTTAGTCTAGGTTAAAACAGGCATGATTGACTCGCAAATCCTTTTTGTCCTATTTTGAAAACTTATTGTTATAAGTTCTTTAAATAAGAAACCATGGCATTATGATGATAATGTATACTTTGTAGTGAAACGATTTAGGAGGTTATATGCATAAAGACAACAATATTAAACTTTCAACCAAAATGACTAGTTTCACTTTTCATAATCAAGCAGATACAAGTTATACGTTCACTACATGTCTACAGTTATGTTTTTCAACATACAGTATAATGAATTAAGTAGTCTTGTGATAAATTTAGCTCCATTGACAATTTTTTGGAGTTAAAAAATATACATGTGAATCATAGTCTTACAACCTTTGATTCTTATGCATTTAAAATTTATTCAGGCATCACAACTACATCAATTGCAAGCCGCAGAGCAAGAACGACTTGTTGAAGGAGCACCAACCACAGCAATCGATAAATCAAAAAAGCTAGCTGAGATAGAAGCACAAAGGCGAAACCAAGCTCTCTACAGAAAGTACACCATCGAAGAAATTAAAGAGAGAACTAATAACTTTGAACCATTTTTAAAGATTGGTGAAGGTGGATATGGTGCAGTCTTTAAAGCAAAACTTGATCATACCCCTGTTGCTATTAAAGTTCTTAGACCTGATGCTAAACAAGGGAAACAACAATTCCAACAAGAGGTACACCTCTACATACACAAATACTATGATATTGAATTCATATTTGACACATTAGATATTGTTAAAAAAATTCAAAGTTTTGAACGAAAAGTGCTTTGCTCCTTCTCGAACAGTACCACATACCTGTTTTAACCCAAACATCTTTTGATCTGTTACCCAATCAACCCATTTTGCCACCTAGCTATGATCATCAGATTTTTTTATATCATAATTTAGTATCATTTCTATCTCTGGTGTTTTAACATAATATCGGTGTGTTATGATTAAGGTAGATATCCTATCTCGTATGAGACATCTAAACCTAGTCCTCCTTCCAGGAGCATGTCCCGAATATGGATGCTTGATCTATGAATTCATGAACTATGGAAGCTTAGAAGACCGTCTGATACGTAAAAACAACACCCCTTCGATGTCATGGCATATTCGATTTAGTATTGCAGTCGGGCTTCTATTCCTTCACCAATAAAACCCAGAAACATACTACTTGACTGCAACTACGTCTGTAAAATTGTTGATGTTGGGTTAGCAAGATTAGTCCCATCTTTTATAGCTGATAGTATGACTCAATATCACATGACTTCAGTTGTAGGAACCTTTTGTCACATTGATCCTGAGTATATGTAGGAACCAATATCACTTCACTTCCATACTAAATAAGCACGAATTCAATAATTATAAAAGAGGAAGAAGATGAGAATAAAGTAGAGAGGAAAATGAGAAGGTGGATTATCCAAGTGTGTAATCTTATAAGAAAATGAACAACCAACCCTTCTCTATGGGTGGAGAAGGGGTATTAATATTTCCTTAGGCAATGTGGACGCCTAGGGTTTTCCATGGGTCGGGCTCGGGTTTTGCTTGGGCTTTTGCCCGCAACACATGCAATATTAGATTAACTAATGAGCTTGATACCCTTTCTAGCCTATTACAACATATAATAATTAAAGACCAAGAATCCTAGTTTGACTTAATATTTTGAGGCTAACAATTTCCCTTTAAGCTTAGTTTTTGAGAGATTCTAAGCTTTCATGTTAGACTTGTTAACTTAGGGCTAACAATCTTCCCCGATGCGAGGTCTTTGAGATTGACTTGTCATTGAATAGTTGAGTCTTATTCTTGGACTTTATTTTGTTGTAGGCTTGTTCCTTCATGCTTTGTGATCTTTGATCTTGAGCCTTTGTCATTGTCTTTAGACTTTGTCTTTAATTCTGAGATCTTTAGATCTTTTCCTTGTTTGTCTTGATCGTCTTTGCTATCTTGCGATCTTGTATCTTGACCAACATGCTCATACTTTGCATCATCTTGAAAGCTTGCTAACAATATCCCTTGACAGTCTTGATTTCTTGAAGGAAGATCTTGAATATCAGAGTTTGCAGAAGTCTTTATCTTTATATGAACTTGAGCTTTCTTGATGCCAATAGTATGTCTTTGTAGTTTGAGCATGAGCATGTGGTAGTGAATACGACTCTGCTAGAATGAGGCTGCAACACCGTCGTTTGTACCTGCATTTTAATGTTATACATAAACAGCAGATATGGACAAATATGGCTTTGTCATTCGTCAAAATTCAGTTGCATTAACTTTTGGTTCTGTGAGGACCGTTTTACAGTATAAATAATGTACATGTGATCAGATAGATTCAATTTAAGAAGAACCTCCTTGACAGGGTTTCCAGCTCGAAGTGCTAGATCCTCTAACGTAGTTGCATTAGATTCATCGTACTTGCTAGTTCTCATTATCGGAATGTCTCAAAGCAGACAGCAAGATAAAAGTGAATCAGATAGTTAATATCTTTCTGATCGAGTCATCAATTCATTTACTGGACCAAAATCGATATCTAGTTAACAAAAGCTTGATTCATATAGAATATCATAAGTCACCTACCGCAGAGCTATTTGATGTTGACTTTGGAAGGATTTCCATTCGTCACTGTGAATTCTAAAGAGTATCACTCTGAATGTTCTGGAAGAATCATAAGGATAATGCGTAGGACTCTTGTCAACAACTTGTGAACTTGATGGTGTTCAATAAGTGTTTGTCATGGAATGTGTCCTAATGAGATTTATTTTTTGATCTTTTGGCTCTAGACTCTATTAATGCGTTTTGATTTTAGTAATCGGAGGCTGGAGCGGACTGCCACCTAGTCAATACCAACTAACTCGGAGTGAGAAAGTTAATAGAATTTCTGTGTATCTCCGTGATAAATGAGACAAGTATCTGTTGAGAGAAACTTGAATGGCTAGGAAGGGTTGTGCAGTGCATCATTAGGTCCATGATGTCTTGTCTTCAATACCAGATTTCATCTTTGTGAAAACTGATAGCAGATGTATTGACCCGGTTTCTGCCTAAAGTTGTGTGGAGGGCTTCTTTCTTTAAACCCTTTATCCATACATTTCTTTTTAATTCTTCAAACCCTTCAATGCTTACCACGACGTCATTACTATTACCTTGTTGTGATTGTTCCAGTGATAACTTAAGTCGTAGTCGGCATTATTCCCGTTTACTCATTCATCTCCAATCATACCTAAGGACTACTATTTCTAGCAATGTATTGTCCCTAGGTAGATCCCTCCGGTTCTGGTTGGATCATAGGACTAATACCTAACCTAACCACCTTATGACTTCAGAATTGTCGTGAAATTAAGATGTTGTAGGGTATTTGATCGTAACCATAAAACCTTTGAAAAACAGTCAAAGTATTTGATAGAATACGCGACGAATAAGCAAGTAAGATAAAAATTAACCCTTGAAAAAAATGTAAACTAAATTTCTAAACCTCAATTAGGACAAAAGAAAATTTTAAGAAAAAGAAAAATATTTTTTTGATTATTTTTGAATTTATTATGAATTATAAATCTATTATTAATCTAATTAAATTTCCTAAAAAAATTAGACAAATAAGTTATAAAAATAAGAAAAATGATTTTTTTTTTAAACTTAGAAAAGTCTAAAATACATAAACAACTCAGAAAAACTATTTTTAACTATTTTAAAATTAAAATCCTAGTTTTTAATAATTAAAATTAAAAGCCAAAAATGAAAATTAAGTTCTAAAAGTGTTGAAAATACTTTTTCTGAATGGCTTAACCCTACACAAAGTATTTATTCTTATACTTAAAAAACTAGTTTTTTGTATTTTTCTCAAAATTTTATTTCTATTTTTAATGTATTTTGAAAATAAAAACCTAATAAAATTGATTAAAAATAATCTATAAATGGAAATAATAACGAAAAATTGTAGGATAAAGTCTAAAATACAATCCAACCCCAAAAAAAGTTTATGGGAAGAAAAAATATGAAAGAAACTTACAAGCTTATCTAATAAGTCTGGATAATTAAGCTTATATGCTCCGGCTTCTATTATGGGCTTAAGCCCCAAAGAAAGGTTTAAGAAAGGTTAAAACTAAAATGTGTACAATAGCTCACGGATGAGCTATTGTAGCACAATGGTTAACATGCATGGTTTGTGAGGGAGAGGTCACGGGTTCAAGGTTGTCTAACACAATTTTTTGAATTTTTTTATTTTTCAAATTTAAAAGCTAGAACTTATTAAGGACACTATTCTAAGCACTTTTAATAAAAGGAGCTTAAGCTCAAAATCAAAAATAAGCTCTCTAAGAGCTTATAAAGATAGTTGCTAATAGAAAGTTAGCCTTAAAAAGGACCTTAAAAATTTATGTACTCTAAAATCACTTGCACAGACATTCTTCATAAGAAATTCAAAAGTAAAAGTTGTATCTAGAATCCCTATGAAATGCAGAAGCTTAATCTAACAAGCTACTTAAGCTAAAATCTCTACAAGACTTCTAAATCTAGGATTGAAAACAGCAAACTCAGGAATAAAACTCAAAAATCTCAAAAAGACATTAAGCTAATAAGCTATTTCAGAGGCTAAGCTTTTGAAAACTTAATTACCTATCTATAAGCTAATAATCCAAATCATAAAAACAAGTCCTAAAAGCTAGAAATCTAATTTAGATAACTTGCTCCTAGACACTTCTGTTTTTGGTTTACTTATTAACGAATTTTTATGAAATTTAAGCGCTAAAAATACTTTAGTAAATAAGCTGCGAACTCTAAAAATAAGTTGATAACCTAATTTATCCTTATCTAATCTATAAATCTACTGAGATTTAAAAGCTAAAAATATTTAATTTAAATCTACCTTACTTGGAATCAATAAGACAACAAGTATTAACTTATTGTTAATACTGTTGGTGCAATTGACAGATTTGGTTAACCCAAAAATTGCAGGTGACCAAGGTGGTCAAACCTGCAATAGACAACTCTTTGAATGTGTCTAAACTCTAATCAAGCAAGAACCAAGCCTTGGATGGCTTGGTTCAAATTTTCACAAGTAAAATCAAAAGGAAAAGTCCCCTGGTGCTAGAACAAGAAACATAAGCCTTAAATTGATTATGTGCTTTAAATGACAGTACAAACCAACTCATATCTTAATCAAATAAGATAATTAAGCTAACCAAAGTGCATTCACAAAATACCTTTGACTTTAAAAGGTCAAACAAAGCTGATCCAAACACCCCTTTATACTTAGGAAAACTCATTTAAGCTTGAACATTTCTATTCTAGTAGCTAAACAATTTCAAAGATCAAAGATATCACTAACTTTAACAAGATTAATAAGATAAAAACACCAGCTAATAAGCCAGAAAGACAATAAGCTAAAATCTATGATAATTTTTTTGTTTTTATAGTTTTTTAAGGGACAAATCGAGAACAAATATGTTCTTATTCTATAAAATCTAAAAACTGATATTCAAATACACTTACTAAGCATGATAACACAAAATAAGCTACTGATAAGCAAATTAATAAGCCAACAATAAAGCAATTATGAAACCAGAAATTTAATACCAGAATGGAAATGAAAAACTTACAATAACTTAGGCTTAACAAAGGCCAATATTTAAGAGCCAATGAGCATCAACAGCTCTAGCTTATCCTTATGGATAAGCTAGTAAAGTCCTTGGAAGCTCATCCATGGCTAGCTTCCCTTCCATTAGCTTAAAAGTCTAATAATCAAGGAATTAGTCTGATTTTATAGTTTACGCGTAGTATTTAACGTGAACAATAGCTAATCACAAGCTTATAGAATTGTGAGAGCGTGTATAGCTTATTAGGGTGGCTTGTGAATTTAGTAAGCAACCTTTGAGCTTATGGAGCTTCAGAGTTGAAAACATATGATTAAAACTTAACTGATGATTTCATTAACTTTCAAAAACTGATTTCAAGCTTGTAATAATAAGAAATTACAATTACTTTTAAAAGGAAAATTACATTTAACAAAAACTAAGCTCAATTCTACTACTACTCTAAAACGGGAAAAAGAAGATGAACATGTGTGTGTGAGTGAGGGCCTTTTATAGCCTGCTGCTGAACCTTCTAGCCCCTTGAGTGCTTCCCACGCCCCTTCTAATCTCACCCCTTGAATTCCTTTAATGATTGGATCTCTAATTATGTTCGTTGGATCATATTTTGCACACACGGATTGCCAACGTGGCAATCCGTGATGTGACCCCTGTGCTTCTTTTGAGAGTAGCCCGAGTATAAAAATCCACTCCTTGGTAGTTTTATCATGTTCCGAAGTGGCTTTCCCTTGTGGGAATTGACCAATGTGGGTCTTTGATGAGTATAACTACTGACATGTGTAAATGATCCCATGAATTGTCCTTTGTACCCTCTAATTGTGAAAAACCCATGATTTGACAGAGTGGTAATTTTGAGAAGATGGATGAATAGTAAAACAGACTTTCGTGCCCATTTTTAACTATAAGGGAAAACAAGAGGGGCGAGTTTAGGTAATGGCAATTTGGGTCCTTGTGGTTTTTTCGAATATAAGTAAGACAAAATCTAGTTATAATATATCTTTCATTTTTGGCACATTTGGTCCCTGGAGTATATAAAAGAGGAATGGGCTTTAGGGTTTTGGGCCGGGTATGGGCTTTGGATCCGGGTGAGGTTTTAACGGTATATAAGGGACTTTATGACTTCCAAAGGACATTTGTTGGAATCTTTTGAAAACTTAAGGATCTGAATTTGTATACTTGTGGGGTCTTTGTCTTCTAGTGGGGACTTTGAGTTGAGGGTTGACGTTTTGGATTTTGGCTTCGGCTCTTGCCACACTCTTAGTTCTCGTTTTATAAGTGTTTGCCCGTTTTGACGGTTTTCTTATAATATTTGTCTTATCCGTCCCTGCCCACACAAAATCACAAAATCACGAAATCTTTGCCATTTTTAGTCTGTTTTGGGTCATTTAGGGTCATTTTTGGTATAAACAGATATGTGTATTTTACACTTATCACCCTTTATCCATACATTTCTTTTTAATTCTTCAAACCCTTCAATGCTTACCACGACGTCATTACTATCACCTTGTTGTGATTGTTCCAGTGATAACTTAAATCGTAGTCGGCATTATTCCCGTTTTAATCTCATTCATTTTCACTCCCATCACAATCATACCCTAAGGAACTACTATTTCTGAGCAATGTATCGTTCGTCCCTATGGTTTGAGCCATTCCGATTCTGGTTGGATCATAGGACTATTACCTAACCTAACCATCTTATGACTTCAGAATTGTCGTGAAATTAAGATGTTGTAGGGTATTTGATCGTAACCATAAAACCTTTGAAAAACAGTCAAAGTATTTGATAGAATTATCAAAATGTTTAATACTTTGAAAGTTTCAACTTTTGGAAAGACTCCCCAACACACGTGCATTAATAATCAAAAGTGTTTAGCACATGTGGGTAAGAGTATATAGCACTTTGAGTCTTTAGATCATATATTTTTTATTTTGATCACATTTTAATCATAGTTCTTCCCTTATTTTAAACACTAAATCACTTAGTTTTGAAATTCCTTGTGATTAAAATTTGTCTTGACAAAATTCAAGGGGATAGATGTGTTTCAGCATGAATTATATGGAACGTGTATTGCTCCCCCTCAAGTTTACATATGGACTGTTTGATCCAAAAGAATTTACCTAATTGTATTTAATTATAATTGAGGTAAAGTCAGTATTGAGCACATAATTTTGAAAGATTATGACTTCGTATTGAAGATATTCTGTGAAAACTTCTGCTCAAGACTTTGCGATCTTTCTTATAACAAATATTATATTGTTAACCATGTCATTATCACCAATTTGTTATTAAGATTAGTTTAAATGTTTTGAATACCCAAAGAATTTAACTAGAGTATCCAAAAGCATAAAAACATTTGTTTTTCAAAAAACTCCCCCTCAATCATTGACTCATTTTACAAATGATACCAATTGTAGATGAATTATCTTAGAAAACTTTGTGAGGAGAGGAGTGTTGAACACACAATTTTGAAAGATTTTGAATTGTCATTAAGAAATTTTTGAAAAATTGTGTTCAACTTTTGAAAAACCAAATGTTAGAAGACTTCTCTTCTAACTATAAGGGTAAGTGCACTTATGCGTATACCTTCCTTTTCTTGAGTTCAAAACTTTGAATGTCTTGTAAGAACAACTCAAGACCGAGAAAATTTATTTTCTCATTGTTAGGATAAGTTATCTAGATAGATACACTTTCCTTTATTTGAAGTCCGAGTTATGTACTGGATTTGCACCTTAAGCTATCTGTTTGTTAATTCCGAGGTTTCTAGGAGTTTAAGTCTGTTGTAACTGTAAGTTACATTGAATAAAATAGGATATTAATGTTTTGAAACTTATTGAAATCTTAATCGACTTTCAATTTACATACCCGTGTCAATATTAATAGATATTTCTAGTAAATGTTATCGATTCCAAAAGACATGTCGAGAAGATTATTTTTGGAATTTTTTTTGATTTTTTTGATTTTTGATTTTCTTTTTTTTGAAAATTTTATATTTTTGTATTTGATTTTTTTTGAAAATATATTTACATGTTGATGTTGATGAATATCTCAAGCTAAGTCTCCTTTGTCAGAGCTCCAGTTCTGCCTGGAGTCAAACTTTCTGGACATACCAATTCGCTGCTGACAAGATATTGAAACCTTTCTTCGGGAAGGGCTTTAGTAAACATGTCAGCTAATTGGTAGTCAGTTCTGACAAAGTACAATTCGATTATACCACGTTCAACCTGTTCTTTGATGAAGTGATAACGAGTATAGATGTGCTTGGTACGGGAGTATAATTCTAGGAGTGTTTGAACGACGGGTTGCATGATTGCCTATGGCTGATTAAGAGTCGCTAATACATCAACTATTTTGTTGTAGTCTGAAGCATAATCTTTAAGATGTGTCACTCATCCACAATGACTTGAGCTCATACTTGAAGTAACGCACGTACTCATGACCTCTGCTGATGAAGGCGATACAATTCCGGCTTCTCTTGACTTCAGCTTATCTGCAAGAAACTGCTATTACTGCCTGACGTGACTTTTGGAAGCCACTGCAACAAGTATTCCTCCAGACGTGCTTTTGCAAGTATCAAGGCATCTAGCATGATCGGCATTTGAAAAAGCAGTTAGTTCGAATCCAGAATCCTTCGAGTACTAGAGTCCCATGTTAATGGTCTTGCTTGATAACGTGCACAGTAAAATACTGCTTGCACAAGGTCTGGTCTACTAGATGTCAGATACATGAGTGCGCTGATCATACTTCGATATCGAGTTTGATCTACGAGTGTACCACTCAAGTCTGCATCTAGTTTAGGTTTAACAGCTAATGGTGTGCCAAGGTTGTCACATTTTTCCATACCATACTTCTTTAGAATCTCTAAAGCATACTTGGCCTGATTAATAAAGATACCTCTTTAGGATTGGTGGATCTGAAGTCCTAAAAATAATTTTATTTCTCCCATTAAGGACAACTCAAATCTACTATGCATTAGTTTTTCAAACTTTTTAGAGTATTTTAGGTTTGTAGACCCGAAAATAATGTCATCTACATAAATTTACGCAAGTAGAATGTCTTCCCCATATCTTATTGTGAAAATGGTATGGTCAATTGTACCTTTACTGAAACCTTTGGATATCAGGAAATTTGAGAGTTCATAATACCAGGCTCTCGGAGCTTGCTTCAATCTATATAGAGCTTTCCTTAGACAGTAGACTTTTTCTAGATGATCAGGATCAACGAACCCATCCAGTTGTGCAACATAAACCTCTTCCTTCAGTGGACCATTTAGAAATGCCATTTTAACATCCATCTGATAAATTGGAAAGGATTTGTGTGTAGCGTGGGCAAAAGATTATTTGAAATCAATACCCTCTTCCTGAGCATATCCCTTAGCTACAAGTCGTGCCTTATTGCGAATTATAGTCTGATCTTTATCCTTTTTGTTCTTTCATAACCACTTTAGCTTGATTATAGTCTTGCCAAAGGGTTTGTCGACGAGTTCCCAGACTTTGAGTCTGTCGAGCTGATGAAGTTCATCCTGCATTGCTTCGCTCCATGCGGAGTCAGCCATTGCTTCCTTAATGTTCTTTGGTTCTGCAGTACTCACGGTGAGCGTGAACATACACATTTCAGGATATGTAGCAAGTTGTCTTCATGTTTGCATTGGCTTGGATGGATTTCCACAAACTTGAGTTAACAGGTGATCTTTTATCCATCGGTGTTCTGATTGATGAGGTTGGTAGAAAGTATGCATATTTGACGGCTCAACATAGCGAGAGGATGACTCTGCTTCTTCACGTATCGGTGTACTGAAGATGTTGTAGAATTATTTTCGTCAACATGTGCGTTGTCTACTTGAATTTCTGCTTGATTATCTGTGTTGTTTTCCTCAGCAGTGGCAATTGTAGTTGGATTGACCGGTGCTGTTGTAGATTGAACGTTTGCTGTAGGTTGTATGTCTTGTTGTTGAGAATTATCAGTGGGAGAAGAAGACTTGTTGACACTTGAAGTACCTGCAGTGAAGAATTCATCATACAAAGGGTCCGAATAGTAGATCCAACTCTTGTTGTGACAGAACTATTGTATCTGCTGAAGGAGAAACATTTTGTAGTTGTGGTGCGGGGCCAGAGTTGTCATAGTCTGACGCCTTTTGTCATTAGGGAACGAGGCCTGAAGTGTTGTTATCAACAGACGTCTCTGTCACTTCTTTGATCTCATCAAACTTAATATGTATGGATTCAACTATCAATCGGGTTCTCTTGTTGTAAACTCTATATCCCTTAGACTGAGTTGAGTATCCTACCAAAATGCATGGATCCCCTTTTTCTTTCATCTTGTCAAGATTTTCACCATCTCTAGTTAAGTAGTAGGTGCAACCAAAGATGTGAAGATGTTTAATGGAAGGTTTCCTGTCATTAATGATGTGATATGCAGTCTTCTCATGGTTTGGGATTATGACGGATCTGTTCTAACTATAGCATGCGGTGGCAATAGCTTCAGCCCAAAAGAATAAAGGAAGTTTAAAAGCCGAAAGCATCGTACGAGCAGCCTCAACAAGAGTTCGGTTTCGTCTTTTGACAACGCTGTTTTGTTCAGGTGTTTGAGGAGTGGATGTTTGATGCTCAATTCCTTCTTCTTTGAAATATGTATTGTATGTCTTGTTTAAGAACTTTGTGCTTCTGTCAGTTCGAACCGTAATTACCTGAGCTTGAAGATTGCGTTGAATTATCTTGAGAAAATCTTTTAGAACATCTGAAGTTTCATCCTTGGTTCTTAGAAAGAAAGTCCAAGTATATCTAGAGTAGTCGTCAACAATTAGCAGAATATATTTCTTCCCATTTATGCTTTCAACCCGCATTGGACCACATAAGTCCATATGAAGCAAATTTAACCGTCCTTTAGAACTTGGAACAGTCTTTGTCTTGAAGGTGCTTTATTTTGCTTTACTCACTTCACAAGAGGAACATAGTTGATCCTTGACATATTTCAGTTTTGGTAACCCAATCACGATATCCTTCTTCGAAAGCAAGTTGATGTAGTCGAAGTTAAGATGAGAAAGCCTTCGATGCCATAACCATGCTTGAGTTGGTGAGGATTTAGCCATGAAGCATATTGGAGTTGATGAAGTTGATTCTTGAAGAGAAATTATATAGAGATCAGATCCACGATTACCAGTGAGTAAATCGTTTCCCTGAAGATCTCTCACAAAACATGTAGATTTCCTGAAAGCAACCTCCAAATCCGCATCACAAACTTGACCAACCAAAAAGAGATTGTGATTGAAGGCTTCGACGTAGTAAACTCGTTTGATCGTAACATTACCTTGAACTAAATCATAATAACCGAGAATTGGAGCAAATTGATCATTGCCGAACCGAACAGTACCCAAAAAAATTTCAACAAATTACACGGAAGCTTGAGATTGCCCGTCATATGCTTGGTGCATCCATAGTCAACAATGAATAGGTTGAGTTAAACAATCTGTAATAGAATTAGAGGACGATGGAACATTTAATAAATTAGATCCTAAATCAGTAGTGGGTGTAGAGTCATTAGTTTTCCTAGATTCAATATCTACAGTGGAACTAGTACTTGTTGACACATTGTCTTTCCTAATTTTAGGTACCCATTTCTTTTTGTTTTAGGAGTCCATTTATATCCTGATGGACATTGTTTTTCTATCCACCATTTCCATGCCTTATTGGTGTTCTCATACAGCTTCCTATAGTGACTCTTGGATTTTTAGATAGTGGGAGCTGATGCGACTATTTTCTTATAGAGTGTTGCAATAGATTTTTTTGCTTGACTTTTGGGTTTTCTAGTACTAATAGGCACTAGTTTAGGCTTCTTAGTTCTAGCGTTCACGTCATTTAAAAATTTAGAAACACAAGCATCATGATTCGAATTAAACACACATTTTCCACAAGTAGCACACACAGCATTAACGTTTGAAGTATTGGGCTTTAAACTGTCATTACGCGCAGTTACAGACTTTGTTTTATTTAAAATACTAGAAATCCTATAGTGGTCTTCTACTTCTGTCTTTTTAGACTTCACTTGACTATTGTTCTGCACGACCTTGTCATTCAATTGAGTGCTCTTAAGTTGTGGCCTGCTAACACTAGTTTTGTGAATTACTCTTGAAGATGTAGACACGCGAGGATTAGTATTCCTAGAAGTCTGAGGCAACCGTGGTGCTCTAGTTTGTGTTGTTCTAGTGTCAATTCGATACATGCCTAGTTTAATCACATTTATGTTTCTTACAGCTTGTCTTGCTGTTTGAGGTGAAGTCTGTGTAGTGACTGGTTTTGATAAACCCTCTGACACATTAGTTTTGGGAACCGACTTTGTCTTTGAAAAACTTTTCCTCTCAAGAGAGTCTGAAAAGGGAGTCGGTTTTCCTAAAACTGATGGTTTTGGAATCATGAGAGCGTTTGGTTATCGAACGACAGATGGTTTATCAAAATTAGTTTCCACAGATTTTCCTTTGCATTTCTCAATGAGTTTCTTTAACTCACTTATGGCAATGTTCTTGTCTTGCAATTGAGCTTTCAAATCTTGTATTTCATGATATTGTTTACGTTCTTTTAGAAATACAGTTGATCCATTTTGTTTGCAAACTATGTCATTTTTCATTTGTTCTTGACATTGTTGTAACTTTAGTTCAAGAGAAATTGAGTGTTTTTTAAGTTTAGCAAAACTTCTTAAAAGCTCAATATAAACATCTTTACAAACCTTGTCTTTTTGGTTGGAAAGCTCATTCGCAAGACTTTCACATTCTTTGATTTTATCAAGATACAAACATTGCAATTCAGTTTCTTCATCTAAGTCCACAAAAGCATGCAAAATAGAACACATAACATCCTTTGAGACACACTCTTGGAGAAGTAGATCATATATGTTTGAAAAATCAGCTTTGTCAGATTCGAGTTCGTTAATCTCTTTTTCAAGTGATTGGACGTACTGTAAATCTGCAAACATCTCTTGTTTATGTTCATGAACAAATTGAAAACTATCATTTTGTGTCTTTAGTGCAAGAGGCATCAAACAAGTCTCCACAAGAACGGACATATCTTTAGCAGTTGGGGCACGAAATTCATCAGCAACATGTTTTTTCCAAGCTTGATCACAAATTTGTTTGAAATGATTTATGTTATGAGTCATTACATTGTAAGCTTGTCTACTCTTGCTGATTGATTTTGAAACGGGTAGAAAACCAATGTTCTTGACAATGTGAGGCTTTGTTTTTACAAAAGATTTTCTCCACATGTTTTTTCGAATTTCATTTGCATGTGCCACCTGATCAAGATATTCCTGTGTGGGTGGTTTAAAATTTTCATAAAGACTGTTTTGCTTTGTGTAGTTGTAAGGTTGCATTTTTTCTTTATTCAATTTTGATCTACTCTCTTGTTCAAGAGTTAAGGTATCTTCCCTATCAGGGGAAAATTTGTTTGTAGGATCAGATGTGTTATATGGGATCGCATACAAACATGGCTTTTCATATTGAGCTTTCTTGAGGTACATAAGATTTGCAAAAGTTGGTCTTCGATTATATGTTGAGCCTTTGGGAGCTAACATATGAATGGTTTGAATTGATTGATTTTGTTTATAAACAATTTCGTTCAAAAACTTTAATTACTTTTCCATCGTAATCAATTTGTCAATATCGTTTTCTTCCTTAAGTTTCAAATCCTTTATTACCTTATTTTTCTCTTTGACAAGACCTTTGTAACTTGATTTTGTTAAAAGACTCTGTTTGACTAACTCATCATGTTTCTTATTGACAACAGAAATTTCATATGCTTTTAATTTCAAACCTTCTTTTATATCATTTTCTTTTTGAGCTAATAGTCCTTGAGTGTCTTTTAATTTGCGTTCAAGTGTGTCATATTCAGTTGTACGATTAAGGTAGGTCTTGTACTTCTCAAGCTCAATCTTTTGGTTTTCAAATGCAATTAAGCAACTATCCCGAGAACTATTAGACTCCCCAAGAGCTCTAGTAGTCTCCTCCAAAGTAGTTTTTCACTCTTTCAATTCTTGAGCCAATGATGCGTTTGCTTTCTTTAATTGCTTTAAAATCTTTTTGTTTTCTTCAGTATTAAGTGTTAAATTTGCAATTAAATTAGCAAGCGCAGCACGCTCATCATCACATTCTTCGGCATTTTTGTCATCCTGATTATCATTATCACACATATTTGATGAATCAGGAATGCCATTGCTATTATCCTTTTCCATAATATGTGGTTGCTCATAATGCTGTCTCTCATTGGCAAACACATTATATTCATCATCGTATTGTACCTTTTCCAATGGCTCAACATCAGATCCTGAATCTGCAGGTAAGACTTCTTGAATCTTTGCCATGAAACTGTAATGTGCTTCCAGTTCTTGTTCATCTATTTCTGCATCCGTGTCCTCTAGCCAATCAGCTTGCTACGCCTAAAGTGGAACACCTTTCTCAGCTAGTTTGCACATCAACATCTTCTCCTTATGATAGGTGTAGTCTTTTGTCCTCTTTGGTTTTCTGTACTCCTTAGCAAAATGACCAAATACCTTGCAGTTGTAGCATTATATACCAGTCTGCTGCACTACCTGATTGCCTACAGTCTCCCTAACCCCAGTAACAGTCACTGTCCTCTGATTTCCAAACTGCCCAGTCTAATTTTCATTAACGTATCTTGGAGTAGTATCTACATTCTTGTTTCTGGAGTTTGAAGAGGTTCTGAGGTTGTTGTTGGTAGGTTTATAGAGATTTTTGAAGTACTTTGCAATGAGTGCCAAGTTTTTCTGCATTTCCTTATCCTTCTGAGCTTGTTCTGGATCACTGTCTTCTTCAGAAGCTGACTCAGATGGAGGTGTGATTGGTTTAGCTATCTCTTTGCCTTTGTGTCTTGTAGAAACATTAGATCTGGTGGAAGAATATTGTTTTGGTGCAGGTGCATATGATCTTTGAGGTTTTGGTGCTTGATAATAAGGATCTGGATATTGTTGAGCAACGGCAATAAGTGCTAGTGGATTTGCATTCCTAGCAATCTTCTCAGCACAGATTTCATTAGCTTCTTTTTGGTATTGTTTGAGAATGTCGAAGAGCTTGTGATATGACACTGTGTCCGATTCTTCTTTCTGCTTGACAAGTGTCACAAATCTTGACCATTCTGGCTGAAGTTGTTGAAGAAACTGAACATTCACTTGCATAGTAGTAACATGCAAGTTATTTCTTACCATCTCATTCATTATCTTGTAAAACCTGGAGTAGTATGATTTCATTGACTCTCCATCTCATGATGTAAATCTGCCAAATTCCTAAAACAAATTAGTCTTGACATCTTGAATGTTAAGAGATTCATCCTGTTGTAGCCTTTCAAAGGCTATCCACGTCTCATGAGCTGTCTTGCACTCATCAACAGCTGAGTAAATTTCATCCCTAATTCCAGTCAAGAGCATATGAATTGCTTCCTTTTCTGCTTTATAATGAGCTTTGTTTTTAGTAGACATATTCGATAAGTCTTCAATTACTGTCTATTCTGCAACTGCTTCAGAGTTATCTGTTGCAGGTTGAGCTGGAATTACTACAGTTGAGGGTACATAAGGACCTTTAGTAATGCATTTCTTTAGAGCTTCACCATTGTCTTTTGTATCAATATATCTCATGAAACATGATCTCCACTAAGCATATCTTCCTGGTGCAAGCATTGGTGGACGATCTCTTGAACCAGCTGCCATGATGTTGTTATGCATTTGACTGTTTGTTCCATTTGTTTTGATTGGAGTTGTCATGATGAATGATTTGTTTGTTATGAAGTGAAAATGATTTTGTGGAATCTTAAGTAGGTAAAGTGATTGTTGTTGTCGTTTTTTGAGATTCAGTTTAATCTCACGGAATTTTACAAGTCTATGACTTAAACCGAGAAAAGAAGCGAGTCTTTCACGGGATTTACTAAATCAAGAAGAAACCGTGAAAGTATAATTTTTGTCTTTTAATGCCGATGTGAAATTAGAATCTCTTAAATAAAATTATGTTGAGCCGAATTTGTGTAACTTGATTGAACCGAATTTGAATTTCGATGAACTATAAAAATTGAATTTCGGTTGTCTTTTTCAGTTGCACATTTCACTAAAACACATGCACAATTTGCTGCCAAGCATAAGATTGCACATTTCACTAATCTTCAAACACATTTCACTAAACTTCAAACTTTCCCGAAAAATAACTTTTTAAATCACTAAAAACACTTTGTTTGAACGATTTGATCCAAGATTTTTGTACTTCTATCTTAATCTAGCCTAAATCTATCATAAAAACACAAACTTTAACATTTTTAACACCAAAAAATTTTCCACTTTTTTATGTTTTTGAATAGATTTTCAAATAAGCTAAAAACTAGATAAGCTAGATGATTTAGGATGAATATAAGTTGTTTTAAAGCTACAAATAAGCTAGAAAAACAAAACTATAAAAAGCTTAAAAATCAAAAACCAAACCGTAACTTAAAATGTAAAAAATGGTGCGTTTTTTTTTCAATAACCACGAATCAAATCACCTAAACCACCCCGAGGCTCTTGATACCACTTGTAGGAACCAATATCACTTCACTTCCATACTAAATAAGCACGAATTCAATAGGTAGAAAAGAGGAAGATGAGAAGAAAGTAGAGAGAAAAATGAGAAGGTGGATTATCCAAGTGTGTAATCTTACAAGCAAATGAACAACCAACCCTTCTCCATGGGTGGAGAAGGGGTATTTATAGTTCCTTAGGCAATGTGGACGCCTAGGGTTTTCCATGGGTCGGGCTCAGGTTTTGCTTGGGCTTTTGCCCGCAACACGTGCAATACTAGATTAACTAATGAGCCCGATACCCTTTCTAGCATATTACAACATAAAATAATTAAAGACCGAGAATCCTAGTTTGACTCAATATTTTGAGGCTAATAGTATCAATTAACGGGCCAGTTAGGGGTTAAGTCGGATGTATACTCGTTAGGTGTAATGCTACTACAAATTATAACTGCTAGACCCCCAATGGGTCTAACGCATATTGTCGGGCAGACTATTTCTAAAGGAAAATTTTTGGATGTTCTAGATTCAACTGTCCCTGATTGGCCCGTTGAATAGGTACTCACCTTTTCAAACGTGGCTCTTATGTGCGCTAAGCTAATGAAGAAAGATAGGCCGGATCTTGGATCTTTTATATTGCCGGAGCTTGATAAACTTAGAGAAATTGAAATGAATATTGAATCAAGTCAAGATGACTATTTTAGCCCCATGTTAGATTCTTTAAATCCAGGTTCTAGAACAAGTTCGCCATTTTCCCACGAGGTTAGTAACTTCCGCATTAAACTACATTTCCAAACTTTTGGGTTAATCGCGTAAAAAAGTAAGGAACTTTGGTTAAAATAATATTTCAGGTACCAACTTTCTTTCATCCATATAAAACCCTCAAACTTTACATATCTGGGCGGGGTTGGATTAACCGTAAACATTATTATGTCCATTTTGTAATCAATAATTAATGCATTAATTATGACAAAAATGAAATTCTATATGTTTGGATGAACTGATATGTAAATATGCTATATTTTCTTGTAATATCTAATTTTGTCTACTATGACCCCTTTGACTTAGGAGAGGAAATATAGCAGCACTCCAACGTTTTCTCCAGAGGTAGCTGCTGCTGAATCTCGATTCAGATCAGAAATCTAATGACCATGTAAAGCTAGTTTCTGCAGTATGAAATGTATTAAGATATTTTGTTTACATGTGGCTTTGATCTTTTGTATCTAAATCCACATGTCATATAGCTTTGATCTTATTGCATACTTCTATGCATGATGACTACTAGTAGTTTGCTCTTTGCAGACGTGGTATGCTCATGACAGCTAGTTAACTTTACTTACTTAAGTGGTTGAAACTTGTTTAGAATAATTCTGACCCATTTAACTATGAAATGGTGGATTCGGGTTAGATATTATCTCTAACGAGTTTGCTTAAGAGGAAATAAGTGGAAGGTTTTGAAAGCGCCACAATGTTTTTTTTCATAAACCTTCAAAATCAATTTATTCAAACATTTCAATTACCAAAGTAAGAATACTATGTGTGTAATCTGTATACTCATGTTAATAACTAAAAAATGATTAACAAATGGTTACCCGCGCCAAGCAGCGATTTCGGGGGCATTAAAAATAAATAAAAAACTAAAAATTAATAAAAATATATCAAAATGGATGTTGAATTAAAGAACACAAATTTTAGAAAATATGATAAAATTAAATCATTACAAAAATAAATAGATAAAAAGATATTTCAATTTAAAAATAAAAGTGATTTTTTAATTAAGAAGTGACACATGTCACTTTAAGATGGTGTTTCCTTAAAATGAGATGGATGGTCAAGATTACAAATAACAAAAAGTTGTTACAAAAGGTTTTTACATAAAATGGGATGGATGTGTTTGTTGTTAAAAAATGATATTTCCATAACAAGAAAAGGAAAAATCTGAATTTTCAGACTTTCTAAATATGGAAGTGTCCCAAATACTTTATAATGTAGTATATATAAATGTAGTCTAGTTTAAAGATGAGATAATGACATAGATGTGCATTACGTTATATGATCGAAGAATCTAAATTTAGTGTTTGATCAGCTCCAATAAGTTACTTATTATTGGTAAGGTTTAGACTATTTTATTGTTGTCTTTAGATTTTGGATTAGCGTACGTAGTCTAGTTTAACATTTGTTATCAGGCTGCATTCTTTAAGGAGTTTATATTTTAAGATTGGAAAATTTAAATTCAAAACTCAAGTCAAACTCTACTTTAGTATTGACTCGGTTTTAAATAAAACTAAATAAATTTAAATTGGTCAAGTTTATAAATACACTTATTTTAACTTTTTGGTTCCAGTCAAATAAATAACTTTACTAGCTTAAACAAAAGATAAAAAAAGCTCAAATATTAAATTATTTTAAAATGTTAAATTTTGACTATATTTGCGTTATACTAATTTGGGTTCAATGTAGTCTAGTTTAAAGATGGGTTCGGATAATTTTTTTAGGGAGAGCAACGACGTAGATGTGCATTTACATTCTATGATAGATTACTTTAAATTTATTATTCTGTCAGCTCTAGTAAGTTACTTATATTGGACCCGAGCCGAGGAGTTACTTTTGGCGGAATGTTACATACAAATATCCGAGGAACCAAACGTCGTTTCGGAACAAAAAAATAAAAAGTTTTGGTACACAGTTCTCGAGCAATACACTGAACAAGCAAAGATTAACAAATTCCCGATTCGTACCAAGAACATGTTGACGTGAAAGTGGAATCCAATGAATCGAGAGGTCAGAAGGTTTAATTCGTTGGTGACTGAAACGAGGGTTATGAGCGGGGAGAACGATGATGATTGGATGACAAGGGTTGAAATATTGTATAAAACTATCGCAGGTACAGAGTTTAAGCACAAGAGCGCTTGGTTATTTTTGAACGACAAACACAAGTGGAAAAATCTCGATTCGACAAACGCAAGACGAAACCGAGGACGGGTTACCGACGAGGAACCCGAGCTCTTTGGAAACGATGAGTTGCCGCGTCCACCCAACAAAGAAAGACTCGCTAAGAGTTAATCAATTCTCAAAAGGTAGTCGAGGACTTGAAAGTCCTACAAATTGACACACGCGGGTTGGATCCGCTTGACGCGGCTATCATCAACGCGCAAAAAGCCAAAATCCGGGCTTTATATCACCCCCAAAACTAGTTTAAGTCTTTTTATGTTTACTCCTTATTTTTAGTTTACGTATTTTGTTTTTAAATTTTATGTAACATTTTTTTTATGTAATGTGTTTTAATTTTAATGAAATCTATTTAGTTAAATTGTGTATTTCTTATTTTACATAAATGGAAAAAAAATCTCCCACGGCACCACATTTTGTGGTGCCAACGAGGGAGCCTGTTTTTTGTGTCATGTGAAAGAGTGATGTCATGGGAAAAAGTGGTTATGTAACAACTCTTTTTCTCCATGGCTTGAAGTCATGGCACCACGGTACACAGCTCTCTAAAAACAACATTATTATTATTATTATTTTATTTTTCTTAATATTTTCAAATAACAGTTTTACCGTTAGTTATTTAATTTTATACTTTATTTTAACTTTGTAATAACTCAATCAACTTTTATTTTATTTTTTATAAAATAAGCGCAGATATTATAAAATGGTAAAATGCCAAAAGCGACAAAGACAAAAACAACTCTAAGCGAGCAAAAAAAAATAATACAAAAAAGCACCAACGCTACATTAAAATGAATCAAAATTTATCATCTACATTTAGTAGATAACATGGTCTTGGTCTATGGATAGTTCGAGCAAATTTAAGGTAAAAACTCTCTCAAAAGTAGTTCAGAATATTATGCTTTCGGACTATATCCTAGACGACCATCACATGTGGAACTCATGGGTCCCTCGTAAAGTGAATATATGTGTTTGGAGGGCATCTTTAAATAGACTGTTTTTTCCCGAGGTATTAATATAACTTCGAGTTGTTGTCCCATTTGTAATGACATGGAAGAGGATATAGAGCATATCTTAATTAACTGCCATTGGGTTCTTGCAATTTGGAGAAAGGTCTGGAGCTGGTGGCAGTTAACTCCCACAACTATTTTCTCGTCGTTCACGGTTTAGGATATTGCTTTAGGCTCTCTAAACTTGTGTGGTTGTCCCCGGCTCAGAAAGGTCATTCAAGGTGTTTTTCAATGCACTTTACGGGCAATTTGAAAGTGGAGGAATAAGGTGCTTAACTCTCCCTTGGATATGGTTCAAGATGAGGATATTTTCTCGTTCATCCAACGAATTTCGAAGACTTGGATTTTGGCATGTTGCTCTCTAAAGCCTACATCGTGGAGCTGCTGGATCACTTCCCCTTATAATTTGTTTCCTTAATGTAATGTAGTTTTGGCTTTCTTCTTTCTTGGTTATGGCTGCCTTTTGGATATTTTGTACATTCTCCCTGTTCTTTGTTCGGCCTCCTTCTTGGAGCCGGCTTGCTTTAAAAAAAAGTAGATAACAATTAATTTTAAACAATACGAACGGAAAAATAATTTGGGACAAAGGAGCAGTGTTGGATAAAGTAGGGAAAACGAAGAGGTAAGTAAACGGGAGTCTGTTTTAAAAAGAGACGGTTCGAACCTGGTTAGAAGGGTTTGCAAAATGCAAAAGAGGTTAAAAAAGGGTCAAAATAGCACAAAACCAATAATCTAAGGACCAAATTGAACACTAGCATATATACCTAAGGGTCTTGATATCAAGGTTATAAATAACGTGAGGCGTGGCGTGACGGCATGGTCAAGCTTCACGCCATAGGAGCCATGACGAGTCATGACGTTTTTTAAAGCGTGACTTAAAGCGGCACAAAATATGAAAATATTTATAAATTTATATATTTATATCATATTTCAAATATATTGAGTTTACAAAAAGTGTCTACATAAGGAATAAAGTCAAGAAACTATCTTTGCATGTAATTTTTTTCATTTCTATAAGAAAAACAATTTTTATCGAAATTGAATTCAAAAAAGCCTTCACGCATTACGCCTTATCGCGTCTTATCACATTTTTTCACTCCTGATCTCACGTCACACTTTAAACATAAGCCTTAATCTATTGCGTAGCGTGAAAGTCACGCCTCACGCTTTTGCGAAATCTTAGCAACGCCATAACGCGTCTTTCAGAACCCTGCCTGTAACCATTTTCCCAGCGCAATTAACACATATAGTTGGTTGGTCTGCAAACACCGATCAACGTCATCAATAAAATAGCACAACGCTAAAAATCAAAGGACCAAACTGAACACTAACAAATAATCAAGGGTCAACATATTAATAAAGGGTTAATATATACGGAGGTTACTAAAGTTTACAAAAATGTTCGCCTAAGTAACTAGAGTTTCATTTTGTTCACTTGGGTTACTACAAGTATGAAACATGACTTTGAGGTTACTAAAGTTATAAAAATATACGCAAACATCACTTAACTTGTAAATTCGCGACATTTATGTTACTTAACTTATCAAAAAATGTGTTTTCAGGTTACTCGAATAACACTGAAATTATAGTGAGGTATGCTTTTTATAAATTTAGTAACCTCAGTGAACAAAATGAAACTCTAGGCATTTTTGTAAAGTTTATTATTAATATTAACCCATTAATAAACCCACACCACCAGGATCATCATCATCCATCAACCCTTTTCTGGGTTAGACATTAACACAAACACTTGGTCTGCAAACAATAATGTCATCAATATACGTATCAGAACCGCCAACAAAGGGCAAAGTGATCCTCCAAACGAACTACGGACCACTGGACATCGAACTATGGCCGAAAGAGGCCCCGAAAGCTGTTAGAAACTTTGTGCAGCTATGTGTTGATGGGTATTATGATGGGACTATTTTTCATAGGATTATTAAGTCTTTTATGGTGCAAGGTGGTGATCCTACTGGCACTGGCACAGGTATTTAATTTAACTCACATTTTTTAATCCATCATTAGGGTTCAATTCAAGAATTTTTTTTTATGTATTGTACACATTTTGGGGTGGCTAGGGAAGGGTCGGAAACGGTCACAGGGATACCTGAGGAGGTGTTTGGATTAGCTCATGTTTAATAAGTTTATAAGCTCAAGTGTTAGGTTTAACTTATGTTGGTAAATGACCAAAAAGGACATGGTTTAATAAAGAAAAGAAAATATGAATGTTAGATTTAGGTCAAATGAGGGTAAAGTTGTAATTGTATTGAAGTATGTTATATAAGCCCAAATCCTCACAAAAAAGCCACACTTTTGTGGCTTACCAAAACACCCACATATAAGCTCATAAGCCCACTCATATAAGCTTAGCCAAACACTTGGTTTATGCTTATATGAGTTATATAAGCTAATAAGCTCATAAGCCCACTATATAAGCTAAAACAAACACCCCTTGAGTCAAATACTTGCCCTCTTGGGGTAACTAGGGAAAATCTCATCCTTTTTCCATTTATTTATATATTCAATAAGAAAAAAAAAATTAATACACACTAAGAGTGCCCGGTGCCATGTCGAGACAGGAGGGGGGGCCAGGGTGGGCACGCACCCCCTAGAGAAAAAAATTGTAGTGTAAGTTTTTTTTAAAATATCCGGCTATTTTTGTAATTTTCCCCCTAACAAATCGGTTTGTAGTGTAGTTTCTAAAAATTATAAAAGTTTGCCCCCTCGACCATAACTTTCTGGCTCCGACGTTAGGTAAAATTTGGTTCCTATAACACGGTTAAACTGCACTGCGTACCGTGTTATATGTGAGTTATAGGCGCGAATGTTATGGCTATAACGCAAGATTGTGTGTGTGATATTTTGTTTTTTTATTATTGCTTTTTAGTGTAAAGCGGGGTTTTTGTGCTATGTTATAGGAATATTATTAGGGAGGGTGTTTTTGAGGTTTTGTGTAATAGGAATGTTATAAGGTAAAAGCTGACGTGGGGCGCCTATAACCTGGTGGATAACTTGAGCTGCACCTAGCACTCTAAAGCGTAATGTGTCAAGTTCAATACATATTTAAACGATTATCCCTATTTTTTCTGCTTGAATATAAGCTTTTTTAGGAAACAATGTTTTGGATTAGCTTATGTTGTAAATAAATAAATAAATAACACCTAGACCTTAGAAAAGTATTTCTGTTAGAAATTTATAGTCGAATTTATTTATAAGGGGTTTTAGGATAGATATGATGGTAAGAAGGTACTTTTAGGTTCATCTCAAGCAAGCACTTCTGAACCTGCTTATTGGAAACTGCTTACTTTGCACCAAAATGAGCAGATAGGAGGAATTAGTTTCGGTTATCTAAACACTCCAAATTGCTTATTTGCTTAAAAATAAGAAGTTAAGCTGAGAAAATAAGCATTCCCAAACACCTGTTATATTAGTTTAGGCCGTTATTGGGGAAAATGAACAACTATAAGTGACATAATAATAAATATGAGTTCCCATGTAATTTAGATATGTTACATAATTGATGGTTTGATAAGGATGTGCTCAATTGGGTTAAGTTAGGTACCTGCAGACGGTAAAGTGTGTAGCTTTGTGCTAGCGTTGGCATATAATGTGAACTGTGAACGATATGTAGTACTGGAGCAATTATATAAGGGAGTAAATAATATGTTGTGCAGCATGCAGCATGATTGCTTCAGTGGTTTGACCGTTTAACTCGAGGCAAAAAAGTTGGGTGTTGTGTTACCATTTGAAATTGTTGTAAGATTTGAGAATTGAAATAGGTGTCATGTATTCATGTGAGCAGGAACGAAGGAAGTTGTAACAAGCTTATTGAGCTTTCTAATGGTTCTGAAACATGTCTCATCTGGCTTTTGAGTGGATGAGAATTAACAATTAAGTATTAAGTTGAAAGCCTAGCTATATGTTTGTCAATTTATGTAGTTTCTCTTGGATCTTATGTGTCTTTCTGACAATGAATAGCGTTAGCAGCTTAATAGCTGAGAAGGCAGTGTCTGCAATGAGTTTAGTTGACATTCTGGTAGGCGACATACAGCTAAGTAAGTTTAGCTTTCTTTTTTATGCTTGTTACAATATACATTTTGAGCTTCAAGTTTAATGCACACCCAGTAGTTCAGTTTTAGGTTACTTATAAGTTGCTACTGTCTTACATAACGGGACCCGTAGAGCGAGTTTTGTAGAGAATTGAAGGGAATGAGCAAGTGCTTGACAGCTTGCGTACTTGGGTTATGATTGTATAGTCATGGCATTGAGCTGTCATTTAAGTGAGAGCTTAGGTAATCACTTGAAAGCGTTATTATTTTAATAAATAAAATAATGTAACTTCTCTATTATGCCAGAGTTCTTATCATTAATCAGTGACATATTAGCCTTAACTATTACAAAGGTATCTATAAACTATTGCCTTCTTTCAGGTTTTCATATCGAATTCTATGAATCCTCTTTTAGGCTAAATCCACGTCATATTGTACTTTTTCGTTCAGTGAATTTTCATTTTTGAATAATGTTTCAGATAGATGCTTGTTAACTTGTTATATTTATTGAATATTACTAAAGATGACCGTGTTAATTCATTTGTTAATCATCTGTGTTATTCACTTATTCATATCAGGTGGTGAAAGTATATATGGAGGGACATTTGCTGATGAGTTCCATTCACATCTAAGATTCAACCACAGGGGTTTAGTCGCATGTGCAAATTCTAATGCACCAAATACAAATGGAAGTCAATTCTTTATAACCCTCGATCGTTGTGATTGGCTTGACAAAAAGCATACCATATTTGGCAAGGTAAGTACAGGCTCACTGATGTGTAATTTACTGCCTGCCTCTTTGAATATTGATGAATTTTATTGTCTATAGGTTACTGGAGATTCATTGTATAATTTGTTAAATTTGGGCGAGATTGAAACGGATAAGGATGACCGGCCGTTGGAATCTCCTCCAAAAATACTTTCTATCGAGGTATGTTCACATATTTTCAATATATTATTTGCCGTGTCTGATAACACAATAAAACCTAAAGTCTCTAGTTTTGATTCATTTACTAAAAACAGGTCGGTTACATCTAAAGGGTCAAATCAAATGTTTTAGCTAAAGTTTGAACATGCCAAATGCATTAAAAGACGCCAAAAGTGTGTATTCTCTAAAGCAGATAACCAACTAAATTGCTAAATTGATAGTAAATTTACTGAACCCATTTGATGACGTGTTTCCAAGAGCTGTACCTGCTAAATCTTTGCCATCAACTACCGCAGAAACTGACAACAAGGATACAAAAAAGAAGCCTAAAAAGTAATACATCTATCCTATTCAGATATTATTTTTGGGGATATGCCATCGAAGCGAAAAGAGCATAAAGGTAATTTAAACTCAGGTGTTCGTTATTCAGATATGCTTTAGTCATAACCTGTTTAACTAATATAATACATATATATCCTCAAAAAATAATATGATTTCATCCTATTTCATTTTCTCGCATTGTGATTTCTAAATGATGATTTTGCTGTTGCGCGGGTAACCATTTGTTAATCATTTTTTAGTTATTAACATGAGTATACTGATTACACATAAAGTATTCTTACTTTGGTAATTGAAATGTTTGAATAAATTGATTTTGAAGGTTTATGAAAAAAAAACATTGTGGCGCTTTCAAAACCTTCCACTTATTTCCTTTAAAGCAAACTCGTTAGAGATAATATCTAACCCGAATCTACCATTTGATAGTTAATTGGATCAGAATTATTCTAAACAAGTTTCAACCACTTAAGTAAGTAAAGTTAACTACAACTTAAGTGCGCGGTCTTATCTTCATACTTACACTTTTTTAAAGAGTCAAAATAAATTGTAAAACGTAAATGCAACTTAAACTAACACAATCTTAGTTTCAACCACTTAAGTAAGTAAAGTTAACTACAACTTAAATGCACGGTCTTATCTTAATACTTACGCTTTCTAAAAAGGGAGAATTACATATATATCCTTATTTTGCAAAGAAATTACATATATATCCAAACAAACTTAAAAATTACATATATGTCCATCTTTGCTTCAAAATTACATATATATCCCTCTTTTTAAAAAAATTCGTGAAAATTTTTGAAAAAATTCTACAAGATCGTGTATGTTAGTGCATAAAAAAGTTGTGAAAGAAGTTTTTCTAAAAGTGGATAGTTTTGCCAAAACAAATTGTTAAAAAAATGTTTGTGTATTAAATCATTTTTTTTGCATTAAAAATTCGTTTTCGTACCAAACTTTTTTTTATTTTTTTCATCGAAATATTATTGCGCATCATAGTATATAACAAGTATAAAATTTTTGTAAAGGAAGTTCTTCTATTTTGAGTTTTTATATTTTTTAATGCACACAAAACGAAATTTTGATGCACAAAAATTTATTAATGCCTAAAATTTTTAACTTGTTATAGTATGATGTGCAATAAAATTTTGATGTAAAAAGTCAAAAGAAGTTGGGTACAAAAACGATTTTTTGATGCACAAAAAAAGATTTGATGCACAAACGTTTTTTTCATAATATTTTTCGACAAAACTATCCACTTTTAAGAAAACTTCTTTCATAATTTTTTTATGCACCAACATACACGATATTGTGAAATTTTTTAAAAAATTTTCGAGAATTTTTTTAAAAAAGAGGGATATATACGTAATTTTAAAACAAAATGAGGGATATATATATAAAAATTAAGTTAGTTTGGATATATATGTAATTTTCTGCAAATTAGGGATATATATGTAATTCCCCCAAAGAAATAAGAAATGAAGTTTGAAAATATCAAAAGAATAAGAGAAATTAAAATTATAGGAGGGCATAGTTAGTATACTTATCCCACATCGCTTGAAAATGAAAACTTTCAAGAGAAAAAACTATATATAAGCAAAGCCCCCACACTATTTTGAAGCATAGTTTGCTTTAGATGTTATTAAACAATTGATATTGTGTTTTTAAACAATATTTGTTGAGCTTATAAGTTATATATATTAACTTTAGTTTGAGCATTAGAACAATTTTTATAATTGTAAATGTAAATGAGTTTTCGAGCTTGAGTTAATAAGCGAGCCTATCAAGTTACATCTTTTATACGAGCATCTTAAGCTTGAAAGTTAATTTATTGTAAGAGTACAAAAAAGTAAAATATCTTAAACGAGCTTCGAGCTCGAGCTCGAACAACAAAATATATTCGAGCTCGAGCTCGAGCCAATTTATAAAAGTTTATTCGAGCTCGAGCCGAGCTCGAGCCGAGTAATTAATAAACGAGCCTAGCTCGTTTAGGCCAAAACTCGACTCGGCTCGGATCGTTTACACCCCTACCTACAACATCCATCCATCTAAAAAAAACCTACATAAACATACATATGTTTCTTCTATTTTCTCCGGTTGTTTTCTTCGATTTTCTTCGAAATCAATTAAGGAGAAGTGTCGTATGGCGCTACACGACAGGGCGTGCAGCTATAGTTCGTGACATTTATCCTAGTGCACTCCAGACCATACGAGGCGTACAGATCAACAAATGTCATCCGATGCCCCGATATCTACCCCCTAGAATGGGGACAATGGGGCTCATGACTTAAGTATTTTACATTCTAGTAACTGAAATTATTATAGCCTGAGAATGTATATTCTACATGCATTTATCAAATCTCATACATTACAACTGATTAAGTGGTTTTGGTTAGGTGAATACCTTTTTTTTATTCACACTTTTAAAGCACAAGTTCCAAGCACACAGTCCTTGCAACGATACTTCGATGTTCGCTCAAGATGATTTATTTAATGGTTATAGAATAAAACCAGTCATAAAGGACCCCGTTTTAAACAAAGTGGTTTAAATCTTTATACATAATGGAGTTGCCGACTTGCCTTTGTCATGGACTATTGAGAAAAAGTGCCATGCGATCCCGTTAACTATTGCGATATGAGCATAGATAGTGGCAATTATAGACTCATTAAGCGTTACCAGCGGAAAGTCTCATCGGAGGTTCTAAAAAATGTGCAGAGGTATAATCGCCTTTTCCAAAGTGGCGTTAATGGGAATACAATGTTTATGCAGGCAAGAAATCAAGGGAAATGGATTAAAACTTTTTATAGACGTGTGACGTTACCTACCTAAGATTGTGTCTTTACAGCATTATCTACCAATACCGTGCATATGGTTTCAAGAAGAGGCGCTTGCTCCACAATGAAGATATACAACACAAACCGCAGATAAGTTATATGTTTAGGTCCAAGCCAATCAGGCTTCTTATATATGCATTTAACGCAATTCCATGCATTATGTGGAATAATCTTGCAAAACTTCATGACTATATTAAGGACTACTAGAATCCTGCTAAACCAATTATAGTCGTAACTACTAGAAAAAAAAATGTAATGATTTATTAGGTGTTTCATACTCATTGAGAGAAAAAAAAGAAAAGAATGCTAAGGGTTTCCGAATGAACCAGTTTAAATGTAGTTTTGTGGATAAAAGAAGGATGGTTAGTGGTTACTTATAGTTGAAGGATAAGATATTTTCAAGCAAGTTATTAGAGGGTTCTAATCGATCACATATGCAAAATTCGGCTTTTGGTTTGGAATTAATTACTATATCCAACTAAGTTTTCTCTTTACTTAAGTGTTAGATTTCATTGAGCAAGACATGTTTACGAGGATATTAGACTATTTTTCTTAGAATTTCGTGACATGAGATTCTTGACTTCCTCACAACTTTATACAACACTACAGTCTAGAAAAATGCAAAATTTTGACTTGGTGTGTAGTTTTAAGAAAACTTTGAGTTTGTATATGCAGGATACACCCATTCATAGGGGTATTATCATGGATGCCCATAACGTGTTAACTGGTAATGGATCTTCAACAATCCTGTTTTACCATGTGGTATAATTACCCTAACTCTCAAAGATACTAATCTCTTACTACTCGCTCTTTTGCGCACGTTAGAAATCATCCTATTTGAAACATTGCAAACGTAGAAAGGTATGTTCTAAAATCTAAATCACATCCCTTTCTCTCTCCAAACTCATATGCACTATAATAGGTGAATCAGGCGTTGCTCTAATAGCGCTTTTAGGTGGTTTGATAATGTTTGTTATGTAAACGACTCTTGCAATTTGAAGCATATCGGAACAATATTACTGAAATGTTAGCTGCATGTTTATTGTTTTTATATATATAGTTAGGAAGCTACAGAATTGGTGTATGCCTTATGTTTGGAGGAATACAATGTTTATGCAGGCAAGAAATCAAGGGAAATGGATTAAAACTTTTTATAGACGTGTGACGTTACCTACCTAAGATTGTGTCTTCACAGCATTATCTACCAATACCATGCATATGGTTTCAAGAAGAGGCGCTTGCTCCACAATGAAGATATACAACACAAACCGCAGATAAGTTATATGTTTAGGTCCAATCCAATCAGGCTTCTTATATATGCATTTAACGCAATTTACATGTCATTAAGGTCTACAATAGTGGTGAAATCTCAACCAGTTTGCTCATGAATGGGTTGATTTGAGTTAGGTTTCTTTATCAAAACTGGTCACACTGGTGACTGGTCAAACGGGTTGGAAGTTGCTTGAATTGTATTTTTAATGAATAGGCTACTTTTAATTCATGTTTTAGATTATTATCGAAGTAATACTATGTTGGGATTCAAAGACTACTAGATGATGTTCAAGATACTGTTGCTCAAGCTCAAGCTCAGAGTTACTACTGACCAAGTTTAAAGTTAATATTGTAAAGGTTAGAATTACTGCTGCTAAGCTAAACTTAGTGCTAAGTAATTTTGATGAAATATATGTTAAGTAGTTAATACTGCTAGTTACTACTGCTAGAGTATATTACTACTGTCAGTATAACTTAGTACTGCTAGTTACTACTGCCTATGTAACTTAGTACTGCTTATGTGTCACACCCTCAGACGGGGCCTAGATGGAATACGTGTCCAAGGGCGTGACGTCATCATAATCCGAACACAAGGCACAAGAGAACGACCACTAATGGACGTTTTGAAAATCATAACTCGTTGCATTGTTTAAAAATAAATAAGTTTTACAACATTTAAAGGAAATTAAACATTTGCGGAAGCGAAAATAAAATATAGCAGAAGCATAATTTGGTTTTCAAAAGACAACGAGTATGAATGGTAATAAAGTCTTGAAAGAGTATCATATTGCACGTAGACTCCACATAGCACATCAAGAAGTCCAAAGCTAAGCACCTGAGAAAAACATGCTAAAACGGTCAACATAAAGTTGAGTGAATTCATAGGTTTAAGCAAAACATTTACGAGTATCCAAAACGTTTAGTAAATACTGCTTCACTCACAGTATTATGAAAAGTGTTTAGTAATCAGAAACGTACAACCAAAGTAGTATGGACCACAAGACTTCAAAACGTATGTGACAGTTATAGGAGATATAACTTCACATAAAATGGGGTGGGTATTTACGTTGCCCTTCTAGGTGTCCGACCAAAGACAACCTATCCAGTACGACATGACATATATCCGTTTATCGGGCGCCCCGTGGGTAGTGAGCGCTGCTCACCCGGATAGGGATAATTAGTCCCAATAGATCTATTTATTCACTCGCGCTCCCTCGACCGGTCCTCCAGTCAAGAGATTGACAGTTCATGATAGTTCGGGCAGTAGTGGTCTAAACGCTTAACTTAGGCAACACGTAAACAGGGATATCTCACGCAAGTACTTGTGTCCAGTAAAAACAACCAACGTTTTTGTAAAAGCTTAAAGTACTTATATCCATAAGTAAAAACGAGTGTGATATCAATCATGTAACAAGTTTGTAATCAACGTATATGAGTTTGAAATTTAGTGAAGTAATAGAGTTTGCAAACTAGCATGTTTCTCACCCCAAAAGTATTAAGGTAAATATAAAACAAGTAAAACGTGGGGCTATGAACTCACCTTGATGTTGCAGAGCAACTAGCAGAAATGCAAATAACAATCACAGCACAAACGGAGAACGGAACGGCTCGACCAAGAAGATGCAGCTTAACTAAACGGCTAAATCCTACTAGCTTAGGATGATGAATTTGGTTTTCCGATGGATCAACGCGACACGTTGATAAGGGATTTGGATTTCAAGTTGGATGAGTTTGGTGGTTGGTTAAATAAAATAAATCGAAAAACACACGCAAAGTACGTAATATATTCCCCATATATATTACATATGAAAAATGAACAATTATATAATTCATATGGCGAGTTATATAATAAAGACAAACAACCAAAAGAAAAGGTCGCAATATATAATATTTTACAAGTATTATATAAGAAACGTGATTAAAATAATGGTAATAATATAATTCGACATCATCAAAAGACCAATCGGACCCTTATTGGGCTTTTAGGCCCAATAAGCCTAATCTTATTATTTGCGACATCCAACATTTAAAGTAAGTTAAACGTAACAACATCTAAGTTTTACACTATTAAATAAGCTATTTAAGAACTTATTCAATAAGCTACACCGTAGTTTTTACGCCATGGTGTTTTGTATTTATGTTGGGCCTTGGCCCGTTAAGTCCGAACATGTAGTTATTACTTATCCATTTAGATCTCGATAAACAAGAAACATAAAACAGAAGAAACACGTGACCAAAAAATAAGGCTATCAATATGCACACAAAAGCCAAGTAAAAAAAGCCGACCCATATAATTCTTAAAAAATAAGCTCATGGTGTGTATGGGTCCTTGAGAATGGACGCGGCTAAAAGCCCATCAAGCCTTATTTGGGCTTATTTATTAAGCCAAATAAGCTAAGTGTCTTGTCCTTTCCAAATAAGCTAGAAAAATAAGCTAATAAATATAAGCCAAACAAAATAAGCTAAACAAACATTTTCCCTTCCTTTTCCTAGTTTGGGCCGAACCAAACTATAAACCCAATAAGCTCAAAAAAATCAATTAAGCTTTTCCAAAAGCTTATTATATGAGCTGAATGAAAATAAGGCCACAAATAAGCATCATAAATAATAAGTTACACGACCAAGCAAGAACAAATATTTCCTTGTGTTTTCAATTTTAGGTCGCAACATATATAAGTCACATAAGCCTAAAATAATTAAATAAGCTTTCCCATTAGCTTATTATATAAGCCGAATACAAACAAGCTATAATATACCATTTTGATTACAAGAAAATAACCACGATCATGAAACTAAGATGTCCTTATATTTCATTTTATTATTTTCAAAATATATGCATAACCTTTTAAGGTTTATGTAGTTTTAAAATCTTGGTTTTTACAAAATAAATTGTACAACTAGTATGTATGCCTCAAGATGATTAGAGGAAATACATATAAGAAGAAATTTGAAGACTACAAAGATTGAAGGTTTTTTAGAAGGATGAACAAGATTAAAACAACCCAAATATTGTTTAACAAATACCCGGATGATACAAATGATTAAACCTTCAATGAATCTTCAAGTGTTTTTGATCAAAGATGGAAAGTTTAAGAAAATAATAATGTATGTACAGTTAGTTTATTTCGTAGGGTAGGGAGGAAACAAAAGAGCAAGAGTAGACTATAATGTTTTATTTTGGGAGAATAAAAAAATGTGATGAAGTGACCATGTTGGTAGGTATCTATACTCAATGCTTCACACACGAAAAGTGTTGGTGGTTGGCTGTGTGTGTCGTGGGAAATAATGTACCGCACTTAGGCAAGAGGGGACCAAAATGATCCACCAATCACACCTCTCCTAGTACTAGTACTCTCTTACACATATGTTGGAATATTGGTGCATGCCTAATTTCAAAAATAGCATCCCATGCAACGGCATGTATGTGTTGGTTATCGTTGATTATAGACACAAGGGTGGGACCATGAGGTCTCCCACCATTGTAGAGATCGTGTTACATTTTTTTGATTTATTTCCATTGCATGCAACTAGCACATATTGATAAAGTAAGATACCTAATACGTAATGTAACGAACATAGTAACGGTATCACCAAAAATTAATAAATTATAAAATTATTGCCAATAGAATGTAAAAACATAGCTATTTACAAAAAACTACCTGTATGATAACGCCGGAATCACTGCCCGATAATGATTCTCAGTTTAAATACGTGTAACTGACTTCCCCCTGTAAGACTTAAAAATAAAACGAACCCTAAAATTCAAATTATCGACTGGTAACGGATAAAATATTGAACGGAAATTTACGGGGTGTCACAACAAACATGTGACTTGTAATACATAACGTAAAGTGCGCTAGTTACTCGTAATCACAAATTATCAAAGCATACTTGCATCTACATCTATCGACGTCTCAAGTCTACATAAACACCGGAACATTTGTTTGCACTCGACGTAAATCACGTAAGGTATGTACAAACAACATTAAACTTGGTAGGACTGATCAAAAAAATAAAGTTAAGTTGTCTTAAACTTTATAAATATAACAGAAACTATTTTCTCAAGAAATTATTTAGAAAAAATTATTTTTGAATTAATAAGAAATGTTTTTAATTTTGGTAATTATTTTGAATTTCAAAATCTGGTCATTTCCCTAATAAAACAAGTCATACTTTCACCAGATTTTACCTTCACCACAAAAAGACACAAACAAGATGCGTGGTTGTCAAGGCGTGGGTGGGGTCCCATAAAAAGGCAGTCCCCTACCGCGGCGGGGGGCCCCCCCCCCCGACGGCCCCCTAATATATCTGGGGGTCGCCGATGTCAGACGGGCAGTTTTTAGCTCCTATAAATAGAAGGTCACTTCCAACTATTTTTACAACCTTTTGTATAGATTTTTTCAGTTCTTTCTCTCTCTAGATCTCACTAAATCTTTCTAAACTCTTTGATCATTTAACTTGTTTAATCTTGTTTAAATGTGATCCAATCTTCTATCCTTTCCTTCCTTCCTTAAGTGCAAGAGAAGAACTTCGGTCATCTTCATGATTCCGAATTTAATGTGGGTCTAGTTCGTTTCATTTGTAACATGTTTGTTACATATAGATCGAGTCCAAGACATCCAATCTATAGTAGTGTGTAGATCCCTAATAGAGTATTATTCGTGAAGTGTTGATTGTGGTGGTTAGTAGATGGGTTAGGCCCTTAAAATACAATGGTGATGTGGTAAGATTGGTTCTAGCTTAAGATTATGACTCGCACTTAGTCATAGTGTTGGAAAACATTATAAGCTACGCGTTTTTAATAATTTAGGCCAAAAAACACAATGTTTGTTAATATTGGCCATAAAACATAACGATTTTGTTGTAACCTGAAGAAGAACATGACATCTAGCTTAGTGTCGAAAAACTTTAAGCAAGGCTAATAGGTTATCTCTTCCTCGTCTAAAGTGGGCTTGTTGATTAGGTGAAGTAAGTCTGAGTTGGATAAATCAGGGGAAATTGAAGTAGGGCAACAAGGAGCTTTCATGACGAGACCACTCATAAATTACAGTATCTGTTTTGCATTTTCCTTTTACCTTTCATCTTTTACTTATAGCCATTAATTATCATCGTGTTTACTTTTACACTGCATTATGTGAAAATTGTGAATGTTGGTTAGACATGGGGTTTTGATCATAACATTTTAAATGGAAATGTATTCACACCCCCCCCCTCTATGGTTTCCACCTGAAAGGTTGCACATTTGATATGATCTTAAGAAGTCGATTCTTCATGAAGAGTTTCTTGAAGTGGATCATCATTAAATTGAGTGGTTTTTGATGATTCTTTAGGAGCAGTTGCTTGACTTGGAATACCAAAACACGAATCATTACATATGTGTGCGACCTCTAAATCATATGACTCTTCTTCATCACTGATGAGGGATTTCTTGGATTGTTTATTGTGGTAGTGAATTGATAATACGCGGTAAGAGAATGCATCTTGATCAACGGTTGTTGAGGAAGGTGTACCAGTTGACACAACAGGAGCTGGAGCTTCCATTGCTGGAACTGGTGAGGCAACACTTGCTGGAGTAGAGAAGAATTCATCAAACACTAGGTAAAACACAAGATCCATTCTTCCAGATGGTGGTACAAACGGTGCTGGAGAGAGTTTGGGGTTTTTGAACGAGTCCTGAACTGAGTCACTCCTGAAGCGCGGTTTCTAAACTGCTTTGTTAAAAGCCATATCCCCTCTCATCAAAATCGACATGAACATTTCAATATTTATCTGGCCTATCTCGGTTGGTAATGCGTGTAAAGCTATTCAGCTTGTGTTGCATAATCTAATAAAATCGTATATCCTGATTATGGCTGAAGTTTGAACAAAATTCCTCACTATCATTTGATTGGAAAAGCAAAGTCCTTAAAAACATTAAATAGATAAATCCGGGTTATCTACCTATCAGTTAAGCAGCATCATAAGACTTTTTCCATGGTGAAGTCATAAAATGGATCAGCTTTAGGTGTAACATGTCGTAGCGACTGCCTCGACCCATAAGAATAAAGGAGCTTTTGCGTAGATTAATATCGTTCGAGCGGCTTCATCAAGAGTACGATTTCTCCTTTCAACAACACCATTTTGTTATGGAGTACGCACAACCGATGTTTGATGATAGATACCGACACTCTCATAATAGCTACTCAAAGTTTGGTTGACGAATTCAGTTCTATTATCTGTACGGATATTCCTGACAGTTAGCATTCACATTCAATCCAGACATGTAATCATTTTTTAGAAACTTGATTATAAATTGGGAGCTTCATCATCCTAGATGCTAGAAACTTTCACACCCTGTAAACCGATAGTATTCAACCACAATTGACGAGAATGAAATATTTATTCCCCTTTACACTTGCAATTCGCACTGGCCCGCAAATATCCATATAGCGAAAGATAATAGATTTTAGGTATTCCTGATTGGTGTCTTCAAATTAGGTTTATAATTTAGTTTGTTATCCTATGCTTTTTTTTCCCATAGCACAAGCAACAAACAGATATAATTTCAAATTTTTAACTTGGGAAAAAGACCTCGTACAAGACAATTTTATGTCAAATTGATAAATAAGCACAAAGTTCAAAATGTGAAAAATCGACGTGCCATAACAAAGATTTTGGTCATTAAGGCAATGGATAAAGAGACCAAAATTAGAGAATACCTCCAACAAATACCATTGACCAATGTATAAAGGTATGTTTCCCCCAAGATCCTAAGAGTAAATAAACACCATCAGATTATTGAACAAAACAATGCGAGGGTTTTCTGAAAGCTACTCAAGATCAGAATCACCAGGAATTGGCCAACGGAGAAAAGATTGTGTCCTAATCTTCACATGAATAAATAATTATGACATGCCCAAGATATGAATCACCATATCCCATGATCTTTGCAACTTGGTCATTACCGAACTTGACAGTACTCAGAAACTTGTGAATGAAATTGGTGAGTTGAGAGTGATCTCCGATCATATGCTTGAGCCATAGCATCCGGAGTCCAAATACCAGCAAAACAATTTGGGACAACCTGAGATTACAAGAGTGAAGATGGAGCAAACTGGAGTATTGGATCCCCGAGATGTACTAGGTTTCGTTTTGTTAGAAATCATAGATTTTGCAATCCTAGGTTTTCTAGAGGAACTAACAATCATAGGTACATTAGGTCTCCTGGTATAAATCTAGTTACTATTGGTTCTAGTGCAACTACTTTTGGAGGAGAGGGTAATCCTAAAAGGCTTTTTTTAGTGGCGGTAATTCCTAGTTAAATTTATGCACATAAATTCCATAAAAGTGGGAAAGTTCGCCTGTTAGTCTAGATTGATATCAAATTTTAGTTAACACATTTTCCTGTAGGTTTCCATAACCTCTTTCTACTTTGCTTTCAAAACATACAAAGATTTGGATCAAGCAATTCCCCCCAATTATCAAAAACAAATTCAATAAAGCAAGCATAAAATCATTAGTAGCATCAAACAAAGATCTATTACAATTAACACACATTAGCTCATAATTTGTATTTAAAATTGAAATAGCTGCACATTTTCATTTCCAGTTAGTTCAACAACACAATTCGGTTAATTCAAACAAGACTTAAAGATCCTAGAGTTGTCTTCTACTTTATTCTTCTTGGTACTACTTGAAATCTGCACGATCCTATCATTCTTTGTATTGTCTTTAGACTTTGACCTGCTAGATTTAGTAGACCGGCTTACCCCTGTAGAAGTTAACAAAGAATTGTTAGTGGTCTGTTTAGCCTATGGTGTTGAAGATCCTATATGTTTTTTGGGATGAGCTTTGACGATGCAAACGTGTTCAACCAAACCTAACTGTTTTCATTTTTAATGATAAGGCTGGCCCAAAACTCTGATTTTACTCACTAGCGTTCGAATGAATAGGGAAGCATCTTTAACAACCTAGCAACTCATGAATAGCTTAACAATACTTAAACTAGAGTAAGAAGCACAAACGAAAAGTTTAGAAGTTGGCATCTTTAACTATTTCCCTAAGAATAGCGGCTTGTTCCATAGTGTGTTAAAGGTAGTATATGTGAGCTTCCCTATTATTCTTAACCTTAGGAGGCAATGTTACTGGGTCAAGCTTATACAAGCCTGGAGCAATAGTGGTAGCTTTCAAAAGTTGTGTAGCATTATCAACTATTTCCTTTCCTTTTAATTTCCTCAAGAACATTTCTAATACTGTTATGTGTCCAGACCTTTTTCCTTAAGTTGACATAAATCATCAGTGATATGTTCATAGACTTTTGAATTTAATTATTGACCAACGATATCCAGTATATTCTTTAGCAAGGAACAGAAACTTGATGTTGTAAATTGAATCATACAGTTGTTTATAAGTTTGTTTAAAATGGTCATTTTCAGCAATTAGTTTTGCCACCCTATGTTCTAGTTCTATGTTGATGGTCTCAATTTCATCTGTCTTTTTTCACACTGTTTGTGGTGGATGTTTTGTTCAAATGTTTAATATTTTCCTTTAACTTCTCGATTGTTGTGTCTCTTGCTTGAAGCTACAGCTTTCAAATTGGGGGGTTCAATCAAAAAATTGATCAAAATGAAGTTTAGTTTTTGGTTCACAAATGTGTTATTCTTCGAAAAATTTTCAATTATTGAGTTGCATTGCAAGTCAAGAGAAATGCATATGTTTGTTCCAAGTTTAGAAAAGCTTTTCGAAAGTTTATTATACTCATCTTTTTCAACCATGTTATGTTGTTTCAAATATGTCTTTTAAGGTCATTAAAAATGGAATTATTTCTTGTTGAAAACCAACTTTAGTGAGTTCAAACCCCCATTCCCCTTATGTTAAAGCATTGATACCTGAATTTCCTTAAGATCTAAACCTTACATTTTTTGGGTGATTGGTATAAATGCGCAAGTAATGTCATTGATCCCGAGTCGGATCTGCTTTATCAATCAGGACATATCTCTGGTTTCAAAACTTTATTTATTTACAATGTTTTATTCTAATATATTAACCCTAGTGGCAAAAAATTTAAAAACAAGAATAGATTTTTAGATTACCGAGGGCGAACAAAAGTTACAAACTAATAATGAGTCTGATTTTTCAATTCATTTCCTATAACACCCCGTGCATTCCAATCCTTGAGCGGACGTCGATAAAATCTACAATTATTTTTAGTGTTGTACGCGTTTGCTTGTAATTTCAAGAATTAATGTACAAATCATCGAGTAAGCTAAAAAATTAGCATTCAATTTAAACTGGCACCAAACAATTAAGCGTTTACAGTCAATCAAGTATTAAATAAATATTTTGAGAATAATTATGTCTATTTTTCATTATAATTTAATCGGATACGTACAAGTGTAAAATGTTTCGCAATAACATTGTTAGGCATACCAGAACTTACCACGTTAATTAATCCTACTTCAACAAAATACCCACGATTATACCCAACACTCAAAGTTTATCATTAAATTTACCCAAGAATAAATATAACTTATAGACTTTGTTCATTAGAAAATATAACAATGCATGAGAATACTTTCAAGATAAACACCCTTTTTAAACAACAAAAATTATAACTTGTAACAAGTATAAACCTTTCACTAGTATAAGTGTTGAATATCAAAGGCTTCGAGAAAACCCATTTCCCCCCCCCCCCCCCCTATCCCACGGCACAACAACAACAATAAGAGTCATAGAGCACAATTTTCATACAACTTGGCTTGTACATCTCTTAACTCATTAAGCCTAGCCATACCTTGTTTCTTTGACTAAGACCAACTTCCCTAAGACCCTCCTTATGTCTCAAAGACCACTATTGCATTCTTTTTGACCAACTAACTCTCATATATACAAGTATTCAAGTGGTAAGGACTCATACAACACAAAACACTTAGAAAAAAAATCAAAAAAAACTCTTCCATATTTGCTCTTTTAAGCCCACGGACGCTTGAAACAAAATACCACCCCTTGTAATAAATCCATACAAAAATTTTCTATAATTTATTTACACATTCTTATATCATATCTAAGATGTCCTAAGTTATTTGCAAGAGTTGGTTAAAGGTTTTCAAGTGTTGAAGCAAGAAATCAAGATTAGGGTTTCATATTGAATTAGGGTTTTCATAGCTTGCTAGCTTGGGTTTAAAGTCTAAACAAGGGTTTAGCACATATTTCTCATCATCATCATTCATCACTAAGGTTACCTAAAACCTTTATCTTTTCATTTTCATGATTTTATATGCATATGATGTTTTATATAGAAAAATCACCATTTAAGACTTTTGAATATGTAAAAGGGATTTTTACTTGTGATTATGCTTTTGTACACTTTTTCATATGATATTAGGTTGATAATATCATGTTAAAATGGATCTATAAGTGTTATACCATGTTGGTTAAGTGTAAAAATGATTATGTACAAATTAGGGTTTATAAAGTTTACTTAATATGTTACAAGTAAAAGAAATGCAAATGACATGTTAATCTTGTTTATGGACTTTTAGTGATGTTATATGAACACTAAAATAAGGTTATAATGGAAGTATAAGTGATGAACAACCTTGGTTAAGCTTAAAAAGTGTTAATGAAAGATTAGGGTTTTTAATGATTTACATGAAAAGCTACAAGTAAATGTGTATAATCAACTTGATAAACTTGTTAATCTTGGTAATTTGGACATATGAGGACAATGATGGACTAATGGACTTTATTATATGTAGGACATATAATATATATATAGTATAAAAGACTTATGGTAAAATACAAAGTTGAAAGTTATAGAAACAAAGTTTACATATGGAATCAAGAAAGACACCCTAACTTTCTGTTTTAATTCGACATACAACCTGTCCACTTTATATTTTTATAAAATAGTACGTCTCATGGCGATTCCAAAAAGCTAAGAAACTTGAAAAACGGATAAATAACGAAAAAGTTACGGCAAAAACAAGTTATACGATAAATAAACAGAATTATAAAAGAATTTTTATAAAACAATTTATAAAAATTATATAAAACAGCAAGTTTAGTATTTTTAACAGATTACACATATTTTTAGGATTCCAAATTGATAAGAAACGAAAATTTTCAATTAATAACGAATGTGTTATGAATTTCGCGAGTTTACGACAATTAATACTTTTATAAAACAATTTTTATAAAAGTTACTATTCATGACAGAAACATTTATTTTTTTAAACCTCATAAATAAATATAACTTTCAATTACGGGAACATGCTCGAAATAATCGCTAAAAACGGAGCTATAACGAATAAAATACGACGTTTACGGGTTTTACGATAACTAAAACTATAAAAATAACTTTATAACTGGTGTGAACAGTAAAAAGTACTGTTCATCAGAGGATCAAAAATATGAAAATGTCAAATTATGATAACTCGTCCTAATACGAAAGCGTGGACATAAGAAACGCAAGAATCGGGTTTAAAACGCGAAAGTTACGCCAGTTTTACTAAACGGTAATTATAAACGTTTTAACTTATTAAACACAATTTTACCAAAACCATTAGTTGGTGATTGAGCTATATAGAATATTATGTGGTTATCAAAGTACTATATTACTAGGGAGTTTCATAATGAGGCCTCTTCGGATGGCGTTTCGACGAGTTGTTGGATTTACGATTTAAAGTGTCCTAACTCCTCGAACGTCATGTCATGACCTCTTTAATTATGATAGCCCGAACGATAGTACGATGTAACAACTATAGAATTATATTCAATGTTGTTAGATTAAGTACTCGGTACTTATACGACCTTAATGTAATTAGGTTGCATTTGATCAATTCGCGTGGCACGTTATTTGTGATACACTTGGCATTACTCACTCAAGGTGAGTTCATAGCCCCACATTTTACATGCTTTTGTTTTACAAAGTTTTTGGGGTGAAAAACATGCAATGTTTTACAACTGGACACAAGTGGTTAAGTTTTATATTATGATTACATGACTGTTGCCTAATAGCGATCACCCATATCGAGAGCCCATATCATGAACTGTCGATTTGCGGATTGTGAGCGCAATGTTTTACTAGATCTATTGGGTTTGACAAAACCCCGTTCGGGTGATTAGGCTATCACTGGAAAAACGAACGTATACCATGTCCGAATATAGGATGTTGCGGGTTAAACATCACCACGGCAATGTAGGCCATTAACTTGGTAATCATACACTCAGCTTCAGTGTCATGAAGCTTAGAGCAACGTAATTACATTTAATGATATCTGCATCTGTTGCATTATCTACACATGGGGAAATCTTGTGTTCCTACAATATATGAATTTAATCAAACCTAAGAATTCACCAACATATTGTTTTGACGTTTTAAAGCAATGTTTTTTCAGGGGATCAATAAGCACAAGGTGCGATGGATACATTGTGGTTTTGATTTGGATTCTTGCATTAAGATTTTGTCGCATTTCATTTTGTTATCTGTTTATGGGCTGAAAATCTTTGTATTTGACGAAGATGAACAAGTTAAGCTACGGCTTATGTAACAATGACTTTGTTAAATCCAATGTAATCGCTTTCAAACGACTTTATTTGGTCGGTTCTAATAGAAATACATGTGTTGTATTTGGGGAACTTTTTTTATATTTTTTGAAGTAACACGCCCCCTGTACCCATATTCGCTGTGACCCAATTTTGGGGTGTTACAGATTGGTATCACGAGCCAAAGGTCATAGAAACCAGGTCAAATGTTTGTGCTGGAACCTATAACCATTTTTCAAAATTGTTTTTATAACAAGGGATTTACACGGACATAGCAATGTGCATACATCTGCATACACTACTGTTGCATAGTTGGTTGACAGATGCATTCCTAAATGAATAACATAGTTATAATTATAAAGTACATTACTATAAGAGTCTTATATTAAATACTAATATAAGTTATTATTGAATTTTCAGAATTCATCAAGGATAGATTCGGATGAATCGGGGGTTACACACACGGAGATTTCCAGTCCATTTGAGGATCTATCAGACATCGGGTCACCTAGAGCCGATGATCAGGAGTTACTTGAGCCACCTTACATGCTAGAGGACCCGTACGCAGAGGCCGCTCTTCAGGCACCACCCTCTCCCGATTATGTGCCTGGCCCGGAGGAGCCTGAGCAGGCACCACCCTCACCTGATTATGTTCCAGGTCCGGAGCATGATGATGACGAGATCGTTGCTGAGGACCAGCCGTATGCTGAGGATGCCTTACCCATTGCACTATCACCTGATTATATTCCGGAGTCTGATCCTGAGGCAGACCCGGAGGAGGATGACGATGAGGACCCTGAGGAGGATCCTATCGACTATCCTGCGGAATAGAGTGAGATTGACAGAGACGATGAGGATGGACCTCGAGGAGGATGAAAGACGATATAGATATCGAGGCAGATGAGGAAGGATGAGATGACGAGATGAGATGATAGATTAACGAGGAGGCGGAGGAGAGCACCTAGACACCTCCTACCACCAGTAGTTGTTGCTTTACCAGCTACTGCCCCGTCTGCGGAGGAGACTGAGCCATTTGAGACCGATGAGTCTGCGGCCACACCACCACCTCACCCTGCATACCGCATGACAGCTAGGATTTCCATTCCAGAGCCATTACCTGTACCAGCATGGTCCGACTCTGAGGTTGCTAGATTACTTGCTATATCTTCCCCACCAGCATCACCACTATCTCCATGGTCTTCATCACCACCACAGATTCCTTTACCAGTATCACCACCCCCACCTGTATTGACAGCACCACCTCCTAGTCCTATTCGATCATTGGGCTATCGAGCTGCTACGATTCGGATGAGAGCTGAGGCTGCAGCTACTTCCCACTCACTACCATTACCACCACCCTTCATACTCTCCCCCACTAGACCAGATGCACCACCACCATTGCCTACATCAGCTCCTACTTCATTCCCACCACTGTTACTACCATCTGACAGTCATAGAGAGGGCAGACCCGAGGTTAACCTACCACCTCGGATGGGATTAGGTATCGCATTGGGTCCTGGGTATGAGGTAGGAGAGAGCTACGAGGAGGCGGAGGAGGAGCACCCAGCTCCTGCCTACCTTGTAGTTGTTGCTTTACCAGCTACTGCCCCGTCTGCAGAGGAGACTGAGCTATTTGAGACTGATGAGTCTGCGGTCACACCACCACCTCACCCTGCATATCGTATGACAACTAGGATTACTATTCCAGAGCCAGTACCCGTACCAGCATGGTCGGATTCAGAGATTGCCAGATGAGATTTACACGATGTTAGACGATGAGCAGAGTCAGAGACAGCTATTGGCCGGTCGGGTCAATATATTGTTTAGGGACAGACGTGCACATGCACATACACAACTTTTGATGGAGACTGAGGCTAGGATGTCTAGAGAGGCTTGGGGATGATCTATGGATGTGAGTGATCTTGCTTGTGCAGAGGTTATGTCACTACGCACCACAGTTCATGTACGGATGTCAGAGATCACAGAGTTACAGTCAGCAGATCGTAGTAGATAGAGAACGATTTCAGATTTGCTAAAGACAGACCGCGAGAGGCATGAGGAGATTAGAGAGTTGAGAGCAGTTGATCGTACTCGACAGCAACAGATTATTCAGACATTAACTGTTATGTAGACAATACAGAGAGAGATGATTCCACTATAGGGACTGGTCACCACACTGCAGGGGCAGGTGACAGCCTTACAGTGACAGGTGATGGCATTACAGGGGCAGGTTACTACATTAGAGGGACAGCAGGGACCCGCTGGTGGTCCTGCACAGCCAGAGCTGCCAGAGGAGGTTGGTAGCAGTTCTTAGGTTAGACTTTGTTATGGCTAGTCATTCTGTATTTAGCCTACTATGTATTACGGGTTTAATCCCGGCTAGTAAGGCTTTAGGCTGTTATGTTTATTTTGTAACCTATGATCATTTTGTATCTAAACCAATCATGTATGTTTTCCAGTTATATATGGAATGGTGGTATTATGTCATGTCTATAATCGAATTTGTGGTGAATGAATGTCGATTTGGTTATATCATTGTTGATTACAATTCAGTTGTACATTTCACTGTGTGATGTGATCTCACTTTAGTTATCATGGATATGTCATGTCATGGTTATGATTTTATGAAATCTAACGGATATTGTATTTTCTTGTGATTGAAGAAAATGGCACCAAAACGAGCCACAAGGTCAACACCGGTCACAACAACACCAGCCCCAACAGCAACCACAACCACTATGGTCACTAATGCTCAACTCCAAGCTATGATTGACCAAGGTGTCAGTGCCGCTTTGGCAGCACGTGATGCAAACAGAAATGGCGTTGACAACCATACTTCGGGAACGGGTGTCAAGGGATCTGAATGCATTGCTCGAGAGTGCACTTACCAGGATTTCATGAAGTTCAAACCTCTATATTTCAAGGGCACTGAGGGAGTGGTTGAGTTAACCCAATGGTTTGAAAGGATGGAGACTGTTTTCTGCATAAGTAACTGCTCGGTGGAAAACCAAATCAAATTTTCTACTTGTACTCTTTTAGCAGGTGCTCTAACATGGTGGAATTCCCATGTTATGACTGTTACTCATGATGTTGCATACTCGATGACTTGGGTAGATCTTATGGAACTTGAAGGTAATAGGTACTGATGTGGTCAAGTACAACCAACGTTTTCAAGAGCTAGCACTACTGTGTGTTAGAATGTTCCCTGAGGAGGCGGATAAAATTGAAAGGTATGTCGGTGGATTGCCCGACATGATCCATGGAAACATCGTGGCTTCAAAGCCAAAGACAATGCAAGAGGCTATTGAAATGGCCACAGAATTGATGGACAAGAGAGTCAGTACCATTGCAGAGAGACAAGCTGAAAACAAGAGGAAGTCTGAAAACACTTCCCGAAGCAATCAGAATCAACAACAACAGCAAAACAAGAGGCAGAACACCGGTAGGGCATACACTGCTGGATCGGGTGATAAGAAACAATATGGGGGATCTAGACCCCTATGCTCAAAATGCAATTACCACCATGACGGTCCGTGTGCTCCAAAGTGCTATAAATGTAACAAATATGGTCACATCGCTCGTGACTGTAGGGGTACGGGAAATGTCAACAACAATAACAACCAGAAGGGCACCGGATCGGGTCAGAAACCTACTTGTTTTGAGTGTGGAGCTCAGGGACACTTCAAAAAGGAATGTCCAAGACTGAAGAACAACAAAGGCAACCGTGGTAATCAAGCTGGGAATGACAGGGCTCCAGCGAAGGTGTATGTGGTTGGAAATGCGGGGGCAAACCCAGACAATGTCGTTGCGGGTACGTTCCTTCTAAACAACCGTTATGCTTATATCTTGTTTGATACGGGTGCCGATCGAAGTTTTGTGTCTACTGCATTTAGCTCCCAAATTGACATCACGCCATCTACCCTAGATCACTATTATGATGTCGAACTAGCTGACGGGAGGATAATTGGGTTAAACACTATACTTAAGGGTTGCACATTAAACTTCCTAAACCATCAATTCAACGTAAACTTAATGCCTGTAGAACTTGGTAGTTTCGATGCTATAATCGGTATGGATTGGTTGGCGAAATACCAAGCGGTCATTGTGTGTGCCGAGAAGATTGTTCGCATTCCCTGGAAAAATAAAACCTTAATCATACACGGTGATGGAAGTACCCAGGGAAATGTGACACGATTAAACATCATTTCGTGCACTAAAACGCAGAAGTACATAGAAAAAGGGTTTCCTATCTTTCTGGCACATGTTAACGCAAAAGAGGTTGAAGACAAGTCGGAGAAGAAGCGACTTGAGGACGTGCCAATAGTTCAAGACTTTCCTGAAGTATTTCCTGAAGACTTGCCGGGCCTTCCTCCGACTCGACAAGTGGAGTTCCAAATTGATTTGGTACCTGGTGCTGCACCTGTAGCTCGGGCACCTTATCGATTGGCGCCTTCGGAAATGAAAGAGTTATCTGAGCAACTGAAAGAGTTATCTGACAAAGGCTTTATAAGACCTAGTTCCTCGCCCTGGGGAGCTCCGGTCTTGTTTGTCAAGAAGAAGGACGGATCATTCCGGATGTGCATTGATTACCGGGAATTGAATAAACTAACGGTGAAGAACCGTTATCCGCTCCCAAGAATTGATGATTTATTTGATCAGCTCCAAGGGTCGAGTGTCTACTCGAAAATCGACCTAAGGTCAGGTTATCACCAATTGAGGGTTCGAGAAGAAGACATTCCGAAGACTGCCTTCAGAACTCGTTATGGCCATTACGAATTTCAAGTTATGCCGTTTGGTTTGACAAACGCACCTGCCGTATTCATGGACCTTATGAATCGGGTATGCAAACCATATCTAGATAAATTCGTGATTGTCTTTATTGACGATATTCTGATATATTCGAAGAACAAGAAAGAACATGAGGCATCTTAAGCTAATCTTAGAAGTGCTTACGAAGGAGGGTTGTATGCCAAGTTTTCCAAATGTGAAATTTTGGATTCCTTAATGTACAGTTCTTGGATACGTGATCGATAGTGAAGGAAATTCATGTGGATCCAGCTAAGATTGTATCCATTAAGGATTGGCATTCTCCTAAGTCACCAACGGAGTATTCGTCAATTTTTAGTCTTGCTGGATACTATCGAAGGTTCAATTGAAGGGTTTTCGAAGAATCGCCAAACTATGCCCATGCTCCACACAGAAGAAGGTTAAATTTGAATGGGGGATAACAAGAAGAAGCTTTTCAAAAACTATGAAGCCAAAAGTTATGCAGTGCACAATCCTAGATACCTGATGGAGCGAAGATTTCAATCGATACTGCGACGCTTCAAAGAAGGGTTTGGGGGCTGTGTTGATGCAAAGAGAAAAGTGATGTCTTATTGCATCACGCCAAGTTAAAAATTAATGAGAAGAAAATAACGACTCATGATTTAGAACTTGTGCAGTGGTGTTCGCTTTTCTTAAATTGGTGAATTTAATTATATGGAACTAAGTGTACGGTGTACACCGATCATTAGATTTTGCAACACATTTTAGATCAAAAAGAGTTGAACCATGTGGCAAACGCCAGATGGCTTGAATTGTATGTGATTACGACTTGCGATATTCGTTATCACCGGGGGAAAGCAAATGTCGTTGGTGATGCCTTTATGCAGGAAGACGAGAACCCGTTAAGAGTTTAGTGCTTGGTTATGGGACTATATAGTTTGGATCTTCCAAACAGAATCTTAAATGTCACGACCGAAAGGCGAAAACCAGATAACCATTAAAGAATGCAAGCGTTGGGGGAATGTTGAGTTGAAACGCTAATACTGCCAGAAGCAATAGAAGAACAAAAAGTCTGGAACCACGTGCGGGATGGAAACCTTGTGCCTCAATGCAGGAGCTGGTTTCCTTGTTTATGGCGATTTGCGGACCTGTGATCATGCACGATTCCATAAAATAAAATAACTTATTCATCGGGTTTCAGACAAAATGTTACCAAGAACATGAAAAAGTTATATTTTGTGGCCCAACATGAAAGCGACATAGGCCCCTTATGTTAACAAGTGTTTGACCTGTGCTAAGGTCAAGGCCGAACATCAAGGCCATCAGGATTGATGGTACACCCCAAGATTACCGGAATGGAAGTGGATAACATTACTAGGGACTTTGTCTACGAAGCTTCTAAGACGTCTCAATCGCTATGACTCAATTTGGGTGATCGTTGACCCGTCTCATAAGTCTGCGATCTTCTCTGCAAATGTGGAGACGATCCGTTGGATAAACTTGAAGATTGTACTAATGGAAGTGGTCCGAGGATGGAATACCCGTTCAATTCATTTTCGATCGTGGACCCGAAGATTGCATCAAATTTCTGGGGGGGAAGGTCATTCAGAAACGCTTTGGGGTACAAATTTGGATATGAGTATGCGTACCATCCTACAAACAGACGGGCAAAGCGAGAGGTACCATTCAAACTCTTGTGGATATGAGCGGCTTGTGCGATCGACTTTGGTAGGGTTGGAGTTACCATTTTCCCTTAGTCGAGTTCTCATATAAACAATAGCTATCATGCACAGCATCTTGGCCGCACCTTTCGAAGCATTTTATAGTCGAAAGTGTGTTCACCTGTTAGTTGGATGAAGTTGGAGAAGCCAAAAATTCTCGGTCCCAGAATAATCCAAGAGACCAATGAGGAAAATCATTAGGATCAAGCAAAGGATTCAAGCGACGTGATGGACAGAAAAGTACGTGACTTGAATCGTAAACCAATGGGGAATTCCACGGTAGGGATAAAGTTTGTGCTTAAAGTCTCGCCTTGGAAAGGGTGTGCGTTTTGGAAAACGGGGGAAGCTAAACCCTGAGGTTGTAGGACCCTTTTATGGTGATAGAAAGGTTGGAGAAGTGGCTTACAAGCTTGACTTCAGTAAGAATTGAGCAAAGTTATAATACGTTTCAGGTATCTATCTAAATAGGTTGCTTGCAGACGCAAACCTTTAGCGTTCATTGGATGGGAATTAATTTGGACGACAAAACTTCATTTTGTTGAGGAAATAAAAACCCAGGTAGAATAGTGGGCCGTGAAGTTAAACGGTTGAAGCGAAGCCGGATCCCATTAGTCAAAGTTCGATGGAACTCCAAGAGAGGTCCTGAGTTTACGTGGGAGCGTGGAAGAACCAATTCAAGAAGATATATCCACACCTCTTCACCAGGACAACACCGTGTCAAGTTGCTGATCGTGAGCCTTGAGGACAAGGCTCGTTTAACGAGGGAAGTCTATAACACCCTGTGTTTTCAAGTCATTGAAGACGTCGATAAATATACTATTTATTTTTAGTGTTGTACGCGTTTGTTGTAATTTATGAATAAGTTTAAATGCGTATATTAAAATTAGCGTTCAATGTAAACGGGCATAAACAAGTAAATGTTTACATCAGAATGGGTTATATAATTTATTTTGAGAATAATTATTAACTAATGTTCATTTTTATTTTTATCGGATACGTAAAGTGTATACGTTTCGCGATAAACTGCGTTTAGTGCACACCGGAACCACCAAACTCTTCTAGCTTCAACAAATTACACACATTTATACCCAATACATAAAATTTACTCAAATATATCATGTATAGCTCAATATTGCCGAAATTCTTGCAATATACACAAAGATATACCAAAAACTCTTCCATTTGGTCAAAGTTCAACACTACCTCATTAAACCACACCATGCCTTCTCATTAAACCACCATACCTTGTCTCTTTGACTTAGACCAAGACTATGACCATCCCTAGGACCTTAACTTGTCTCCTTGACTAAGTCTTGCACTTTTGTATACTATGTTTTTAGTTATAGAAGTTTACAAGTATTCCTTAGCTAAAAAAATCAAACTTCTTTTCCCTTTTTGTGCTCTCTAACCCACGGCATACACCAAGCACCCACACAAACCCATATTAATTTTTCTACAACCCATACACTCCTATACACATCCATTATAAGGTATTCTAAGGTATTTCCAAGTATTGGCTAAGCATTTTCAAGTGTTAATCAACGACTAAAGAAGAAGTAGGGTTTTTATTAAGGAAAATAGGGTTTTCTTAAGTGTCAAGCTTTAGGTTTTGTGGCTAAAACAAGGGTTTAGCACTTGTTATCATCATCATCATTACCTCATTAGGTCATTTGAACTCTTTAAGATCTTACAACTTTCATTTATAGCTAATGATAATATATGTATAGCTTAATAACCATTTCAAGGATTTTATCATGGAAAATGAGATTTCTACTTGAATGATTCACATGGATTAACCTTTTTATATATGTTGTGTTATTAACTTATATCATGTTAAAAAGGACTGATATAATATTGTCATTCATATTGTCTTGAGTGTAACAGGATTATGGGTTAATTAGGGTTTTTATGGTTTAATAATGTTTCAAGCTTAAAGAAATACGGAATGGACCATGTTGTGGTTAATTTCTGAAACTATATTGATGTTAGATATTCATTAAAAGAAGTCTATAACAAGATGGGAAGGTTGTCTGTTAATGGTTATTGGAATAAAAAGGTAGTCATATGTAAAACTAGTAAATTATGGTAAATATTAAAGTTATGGTTTGTAAGTATATTGATGGACTTATAAAACAATTGGACAACATGAGGACTCTGGATGCAAATGGACATTATATTTATGTATCATATTTTGACATATATGAAATATAAGACTAATGTAAAAGATATAAAGTGCAAATAAGGAAAACAAGGCTTGATTTGGACTTATGAAAGATATTCACACATTCTGGTTCCAAAATCATGTATAAGGGACATGCTTATTTATGTTTTTTAAGATAATACATTTTCATCGACGATTCAGAAAGGCGTAAGAAATTGTCTAACGGTTTATAACGGAAAAAGTTACGTTAAAAACGAGTTACACGTTAATAAACGAAGTCGTAAATAATTTTTTATAAAAACATTTTTATAAAAATTATAAACAGCAATTGTTGATATTTTTAACAGTTAATACTATTTTTAGGATTCAAAATGATTAAGAATCGTAAATTTTTTCAATTAATAACGGAACGAGATATGTATTTCGCGAGTTTACGAAATTTATACTTTTATAAAACTATTTTTATAAAAGTTACTATTCATGACAGAAAGTTATATTTTTGTAAACCTCATAAATATATAGAACTTTCAAATACGAGAACGTCCTCGAAAGAATCACTAAAAACGGAGCTATAACGAATAAAATACGATGTTTACGGGTTTTACGACAATTAAATCGATAAAAATATATGTAAGGTCTGGTGTGAACAGTAATTTTTACTGTTCACCAGTGTTTCCGAAATTCAAAAATGTCAATTTATGATAACCCGTCTTAATACGAAAAGATGGGCATAAGAAACACGAGAATCGGGCTTAAAACGCGAAAGTTACTCCAGTTTTACTAAAACGGTAATTATAAACGTTTTAACTTATTAAACACAGTTTTACCAAAACCATTAGTTGGTGATTGAGCTATATAGAATATTATGTGGTTATCAAAGTACTATATTACTAGGGAGTTTCATAATGAGGCCTCTTCGGATGGCGTATCGACGAGTTGTTGGATTTACGATTTAAAGTGTCCTAACTCCTCGTACGTCATGTCATGACCTCTTTAATTATGATAGCCCGAACGATAGTACGATGTAGCAACTATAGGATTATATTCAATGTTATCAATTAAAGTACTCGGTACTTATACGACCTTAATTTACTTAGGTTGCATTTGATCGATTCGCGTGACGCGTTATTGAGATACACTTGGCATTACTCACTCGAGGTGAGTTCATAGCCCCACATTTTACATGCTTTTGTTTTTACAAAGTTTTTGGGGTGAAAAACATGCAATGCTTTACAATTGGACACAAGTGGTTAAGTTTCATGTTATGATTACGTGTTGCCTAAGTAGCGATAACCCATATCTGAGCCCATTATCATGAACTGTCAATTGCGGGATTGTGAGCGCGAATGTTATTAATAGATCTATTGGGTTTGACAACCCCGTTCGGGTGATTAGCTATCACTGGACAAACGAACGTATACCATGTCGAATATAGGATGTTGCGGGGGTTAGAACTTCACTCGGGAAATGTAGGGCCATTAACCTTGTTATTCATATTGTCAAGCTTCAGTGTCATGAGCTTAGAGCAACGTAATTACATTTATATGATGTCTGCATATGTTGCATTATCATACACTTGGGAAATCTTGTGGTCCTACAATATATGATTTATCAAACCTATGAATTCACCAACATTATTGTTGACGTTTTAAAGCAATGTTTTTCAGGGGATCAATAAGCACGAGGTGCGATGGATACATTGGTGGTTTTGAATTGGATGTCATGCATTAAAGATTTTGTCGCATTTCATTTTGTTATCTGTTATGGGCGGAAAATCTTTGTATTTTGATCAAGTGAACAAGTTAAGCTTCGGGCTTATGTAACAATTACTTTGTTAAATCCAATGTATCGTTTTCAAACGACTTTTTGGTCGTTCTATATATATCTTGTGTTATTGATCTGAGAAGTAACACGCCCCGGACCCTTATTCCGCTGCGACCCAATTTGGGGGTGTTACAAAGAAAGTACTTGAGGAAGAAGCTGAGTCAGATGCTGAGTCAGAGGGAGTTAATAAAGCTGAAAGAAAGTTTGATCAGCTTGCTAAGGATGAAGAAATAGCCAGAAAGGTGCAAGAGGATTGGGAAGCAGAAGAGGAAATGAAAAAGTTAGCTGAGGAAGAAGCTACAAAGGCTGCTCTTATACAATATTTTGATGATATTCAGGCTAGAATTGAAGCTTGTAGAATACTAGTAATCTTTAATGATATTATGCAAGAACTAGAGAGAGAAGTGGGTTGGAAGGTTTCTAGAGAGAGAAAGAAATATTGAATATATGTGTGAAAAATAAGAAGTGAAACTACCAACCACCTCTTCAAGGCATGGAGAGGTGTATATATAGTCCTATGATGGCTGGCCACGGGCCTTAACGGGCTTTCCATGGGCCTTGGGCCAGACTAGCTTACTAGACTAATCATATGACAAACTACGGGCTAAGACTATTACAACTTGGAAGTGACCGATACTTTTCTTGTTTCCAACAATCTCCCCCTAAGGAAGGTCACTCCATTTTACAAAATTTAAACCTAGCATACTATGCTATTTCTCTTAGTCTTTAGCTTGTAAACTTGACTTTCTCTTGTGAATATGTTGTAGTAATCTTTGACTTTAGGCTCGAGCTTGTTCCTTTATCTTTACTTGTAAGTGGAGATGTGATCTTGAGCACTGTGAGATCATCAACCAAGCATAATCTTGTTTCACCATCTTGTGACTTTGTTATCTTGTGATCTTGTGACTTCTGGACCGACATGCTCATACCATTCTTGATTTGTTGACTTGGAAATCTTTAATGTTGCATATTTCTTGAAATTCTTTAACTTTAACACTTCCGTCACTGAGCGAAAGACATTCGTATCGAGTGATGGAAACTTCTTTGAAATATTTGACTTCTAATACTTCATACATTCAAGAAAGTGTATACTCGGTTTAGAGTAGCGAAGGTCGTGAAACATGTACTTGAGATTTCATGATGTCTTTATGTTTGTTGGTCGGGTATAAGCATTTGGTTATGAATCTTGTGAGTCAGCTGGAATCAGATACCTTCACCACCATCTTTACGTATCATGCATTTAACTAGTTAGCAATAAATTTGGGGGACGAATATGGCTTTGTCATTCATCCAGGGTGGTTGGCGTAACCTTCGAATTGTGAGGATCGAATTGTGATAGGTTAGATTTAATTTAAGAAGAATCTCCTTGACATGATTTCCAACTAAAGTGTAGAATCTTTCTAACACACTTGCATTAGATTCATCAAACTCAGCATGTTCTCATTATCGAAACGTCTCAAAGTAGACAGCACGATAAAAGTAAAACCCCCCCCCCCTCACACCCCCCCCACCAACACCCCCCCCATGCCCCCCACCCCCAAACCCCTCCCACCCACCCCCCCAGTGAGTTACTATCTCACCGATTGAAATAGAAAAATTGATTTGAAAATCAATCGACGTGTCACTTGCTAAAGTGGTTTTGTGACACATCGAGAGTGTTAATCATTTCAAAAATTCATCATCAATCGTCAATTCATATCCTGGAACAAGTTTGATTCTTATAGAATCGCACCATTGTTTCTTTCCAGTTGTCACAAGTTTAATTCGTATAGAATCGCACAAGTCACCTACCATAAGCTGGTTTGATGTTGGCTCAAGCAGGATTTCCATCTTCATTGTGAATGAAATCACTCGGATGTTCTGGTAAAATCACTAGAATAATGCGTAGGACTCTTTATATATTTCTTGTTATTCACATTGTGTGACTTAACAAGCAGAATTTGACAAGTGTCCTAATGAGATTTATGGATGATCTTATTTGGCTCTAGACTCAATAGTGCTCTTTTGTTTTAGTGATCGGAGGCTGGAGCAGACTGCCACCTTTTTAATATCGACCAACTCGGAGTGAGAAAGTCGATAGAAATGCGTGTAATCTCCGTGAGAAATGAAACAAGAGTCTGTTGAGAGACCTTGAGTGGCTGGGGAGGGTTGTGCTTAGCGTCACTGGGTCCATGACTGTCTTCAATGTTGGACAACAACTTCTTGTTTCTGACAGATTATGTATTGACCCGGTTTCTGCCTAAGTGTATGGAGGGCTTCTTTCTTTTCACCCTTTATCTTTCCATTTCTTTTTAATTCTTCAACCCCTTCAATGCTTACCGAGACTTCATAACTAACACCTTGTTGGGTTTGTTCTAGTGTTAGCTCCATCTCAGTCGGCATTATTCCCGATTCTCACTTTTTCTCCTTTTGTATCATACCTAAGGACTTCTACACTAACTAGTGGATATCCCTGGGTAGATCCCTCCGGTTCTGGCTGGATCATGGGATTTGAATACCTATGCCTAACCACCTTATATCTCCATAAATTTAAGAACATGGCCGGTCTTTTGGCTATTCCATCACAATCCTTCAAAACCATTAAAAATTCAATCAAAGTGTTTGATATAAATATAAAAAAGATTTACACTTTGAGAGTTTTTCATTATCACTAAAAGCTCCCCCTTAACATGTGCATCGTAATCGTAGTACATGTTAAGTGTAGAGTGCATTGAGTCCATTTTATTTGATCACATCTTTCAATACAAATTAGATCCAGGTTAATCACATTTTCTCCCCTTATCCAAAATGTTAACCCCTTGATATTTTGGATATCAATTGATTAACCGTTCGGGGACAAAATGTTATATGCTACCTATAAGGAACATTTTAATGCTCCCCCTCAGTTTTTGAGGGAGTATAAGACAGTGCTGAGTACAATAATTTGAAAATTTTGAATTTACTAAGAAATTCTTGAAAATTTTGTACTCGAGCACTCCTTATTATCACCATAAGTCTACACTACATATATTCACAAGATTATTATGTACGAGGTTTGACCTGAATGATGAGAACATCATATGATAGAATCATATGGTTCTTTTGTTGCAGCCGTAGGTCTCCTTCGTACAATCTCCCACCAACAAACTTTTCTAAGCTCCTCATTAATATTCTTTCTTTCAAGAAGTTGTTAATCTGATCTTTCTCTGTCCAAGCACTCTTCGGCATTGCTTCAACTTTCTTTCCAAGTTACGAAAGTCTTTGCTTCAAACTTTGAGTATGAAACAGATTCAGATACATATGTAACTTGAGCTTGTGTGGTTGGTGATGTCGGTGTTGATGTTGTCTTAGCTTCCCCCTAAACCAGCAATCCTTTCTTGAGTAGATTCAGAACTTTCTTGCAAGCCGCATCAAGCAGTCTTAATGTATAAAGCCCAGATATCCGAAGTACACAACTAGTATCTTAAATTGTTTGCATTACTTGAAATCATAAATATTCTCTACCCCCCATGTGGTTGAATTAGTGCACCGAAAGTTTACAAGTAAACACTGATTTTCTTGCGGGTTATGACATTTGTTTCCGAAATGGCCCTAAAATCAAAGAAGCTTGGGACTCTAGCACGTGTACTTGTTGTACGTTCTAGTGTATTCCTTTCCCACTTGCTGTTTAGATTCCTCGGGATGGAGTATCCACTAGGTCATAAGAGTCAAAACCGTATTTCTTTAAAGATTCAAGGGCATATTTTGACTGGTTAATAAAGATGCCTCTAGGACTTTGAGAAATCTGTAATCCTAAGAAAAATGAGATTTTGCCCATCATTGACATCTTAAATTTTGAACACATGATTTTAGAAAATAGATCATAAAGTTCAGGTGTAGATGCAGCAAAGATAATATCATCGACATAGATTTGTACCAGAAGTAATTCCTTGCCATCTCTGCGGATGAACAATGTAGGATCCACCGAGCCTTTGGAGAAGTCTTGGGATATCAAGAACGAATATAACATATCATACCACGTGCGTAGAGCTTGTTTCAACCCATAAAGAGCTTTCTTTAGTTTATACACGTGATTGGGGTTATCTTTATCCACGAACCCATCCGGATGGCTAACATAAACCTCTTCCCGCAGATTACCATTTAGAAACGCAGTCTTCACATCCATTTGGTATACGACCATGTTCATATAAGCAGCAAACGCGAGAATAATCCTTATAGCCTCTAATCTCGCAACCAAAGCAAAAGACTCTTCAAAATCGATTCCCTCCTTTTGACGGTAACCACGGGCTACTAATCAAGCTTTGTTCTTCAAAATTCCTCCCAGTTCGTCTAGTTTCACTTTGTAGATCCACTTTAAAGTAATCACCATAACTTGTCTGGTCAGGGTACGAGCTCTTATACTTTAAGTCGTTCGAACTCATTAAGTTCTTCTTGCATTGCTTCAATCCAACAGGCTTGAGTCAAAGCATCTTTATACGTCTTGGGTTCAACAGCAGTGAGGAAATCATTGTAGTAACAGAAAAGAGCTTGCTTATGTAATTGCAGTCGAGTGGAAACTGGTCTAGCGAGTTCACCGATTATGTTTTCAAGTGGATGATCCTTAGTCTATTTGCTATTGTGTTCAAAAATTTGGTGATCAGGGTGCACAATTATATGAATAGAATCCGATGATGAAGATTGATCAGAGGGGATTTATGGAATTGGAACACCAAAGTACGGATCATTACACATATGTACAACTTCATTATCATGATTATCTTCTTCAACATCATTCGGAATGACGGGAGGTTCAGTTTTGGGTGTTGATTGAGAATTACTTAGGGATGGTGCATCTTGGTCAACTGTAGTTGATGAAGGTGAACCGGTTGAGTCAGCAAGAACTGGAGCAATTACTTCATTAATTAGAACAACAACTTCAGGAGCTGGATGATCAACACTAGGCGAAGGATTGAGAAGCTCATCGAACAACGGTTGAAACAGTATATCCCAGTCAGTTCGCGACGGTGGTACAAACGGTGTTGAAGGATGAGGGTTTGACACGAGTCCTGAACCGATTGTTGCAGTAGTCATTTCATGAAGTGCGGGTCCTGAACTGCTGTGTTCAGAAGCCATTGTAGTCAGCTCATCAAAGTCAACATGAATGGTTTCAATTATTCGTCTGGTACGTCTATTGTAAATCCGAAATGCTTTCTTCGTGGGTGCATAGCCAATGAAAATACCTATATCGGCCTTCGGTTGTAACTTGCCCAAGTTCTGGCTATCATTCGTTAGGTAGCATAGTGCACCAAACACATGAAAATACGATAGGTCAGGAGGTTTGTTGTGTAGAAGCTCGTATAGTGTTTTACCATGTCGACGGCGTATCATGGAACGATTTTGGGTATAACAGGTTGTAGTAACCGCTTTGGCCCATAGAAATAAAAGAGCTTTTGCATAAATTAACATAGTGCGGACTGATTCAATTAGCGTATGATTTCGTCTTTCAACAACACCGTTTTGCTGTGGAGAGCGGGCAACAGATGTTTCATGAGAGATGCCAACCTTCTTATAATATTAACGTAATGTTTGATTAACAAACTCAGTTCCATTATCTGTTCTAATGCGTCGGATGGTTTCCTTAAGTTGTACTTGGATCATCTTCAAAAAATTGATAATAAAAGCTGGAGCTTCATCTTTTGATCGCAAGCATTTTACCCATGTAAATCGAGAGTAATCATTGACAATAACAAGGATGTACTTCTTTCCATTGACACTCGCGACACGCATTGGTCCACATAGATCCATGTGCAACAGATAGAGTTTTTCTTGATTGGTGTCCTCAGATTTGGGTTTGTGGGGTTTCTTCGTGCTCTTGCCTAATGCACATGCAGAACACAAATGGTCCTTTTCAAACTTGAGCTTAGGGAGACCTCGAACAAGACCATGTCTGGCAAGATGATTAATAGCTTCGAAGTTCAAATGAGAGAGACGACGATGCCATAACCAAGACTTGGTTTTAGAGGCCTTTGACAAGAGATAGATAGGAGAGGACGCCATCATATCCCCAAGAGAGAGTGTATAAAGATTGTCCCCTCGAGATCCAGTTAATAAATCAACACCTTCTAGATTGCGAATGTAGCAGGTGTGTTGACGAAACGCAACTTCAAGGTTTGAATCACAAAATTATCCCACAGAGAATAGATTATGCCCAAGTCCTTCAACGTAATAAACCCTTGAAATTGTAACATTCCCAATCTGATAGTCTCCATAACCCATAATCTTTGCTACATGATCATTACCGAATTTGACTGTACCCAAGAACTTATTGACGAAATTGGTGAGCTGAGAGCGATCTCCGGTCATATGCTTGGAGCAGCCGGAGTCCAAATACCAGAGGACAATTTGGACGACCTGCATTCATCAAGAGAGGAAGATGGAACATTGGAAACTATGGATCCCCGGGATTGACTGGGTTCCGAATTGTTAGCAGTTACAGATTTAATAACCTTATAATTGTTAACAGGAACACTAGTTTTAGACTTCCTAGGTTTCCTTGAGTAAACCAATGTGACGACAGGTTTAGGTGTTTTATTATCTAGAGCAGATGATTTCCTAAGGGGCACTTCAGTAGTTGTGGTAATCCTAGTTAAAGGGCACGCATTTCCTACTATAGTGAAGGTCCGACCAGTAGGTCTCCAGATATATCCAATATTGGTAAACACCTTTCCTGTTGGTTTCCAAACTTTTCTCTTTGAATTTTTCTTAACAGATCTAGATTTAGCACGAGCATTCACATTATTGATAAAATCAAGAACACACAAATCATGATTATCAGAAAGCATGCAACCATTACACTTAACACATTTAAGGTCAGAATTCGCATTAAGCTTGGAATGCTGCACAGGAGCAGTTCCTTTTGGTTCAACAACATGATCTTTATTTTTCAAACTAGATTTAACTTTCCTAGGGTGGGCTTCTACTTTATTCTTCAGAATTCTACTTTGTGTTTGCTGAATCTTATCTTTCTTTGTATTGCCTGAAGGCTGTGATCCGCTAGCACTAGTAGACTATTTTTTAAAGGTTAATGAATAATGATTATTTACGATCACAGTAGCACACCAGAAGTATGGTAGGCCCATAGACCCAGCAGGTTTTTTCAGTAAATCAAAGTAATTCCTCCACCCAGGGTTCTATTCCAAGTATCTAAAGAAATCATAGGCTTCATCAGAGGTGTAGGTCTTGAAAATTAGTAGACCGTGTGAAAAGGAGGTAATTATATTAGTGTACAACATAAGTAATAAATGCATCACACACGTGGACTTGTGACCTTGATTAAATTAACATAAAAATCAAATTCAAGCCTAGTACCTACATCTACTTCCAAACAATATCACTATAACATTCAATTAAATCTCGGGATGAGATTTCTATAAGGGGTGGAGACTATAACAACCCAAGAATTTGTATCAACCTATTTTACTATGATCACAATTATACAGGGAAATTTTTCACTTTATTACATTACTTGCATTGTCAATATCTCATTAAGCAAGGTAACTTGCATAACTAAAAGTAGACAAGCTCACGCAACCTATCTATGGCCATCCTGTCTTCATATATGTCAAGCAAACATCACAATATGTCAAGTCAATATCATCATATCCTTATTACAAAGTACATTATTCCTATAATGTACCATTCGTAACATTATATCAAAACGGGCTTTAAACCCTTATCGGATGCCTCTAAACCCTAATTCCATGAAGGATTAACATCTAAAGTGAATGTATAAGCTACTAAAGCATATGTACAAGTAATATAACATCTCATTTAAAATATAAAATCTCTTCAAGTCAAAGTACAAGTCTCTAAAAGCTCAATGTACAAGTCATTAAGCATGATCTCCAAAATAGCCGTTTTACCTCCGTTTTCATTCTAATTTCTTCACCATCTCTTGTGTACAAGCTACTATACTCATTTTATAATATGTAAACCCTAAATATTCTATTCATAAGCTTTCATACATCTTTTTGCACTCAAAACCCTAATTCAAAACCCTAAACCCTAAAACTGAGCTAGTTTCTAAACCATGACTCGTTTATTCATTTTTATCCATTGTAAACCAAAACCAACACTCAAATAAGTTGTAATAACATAAATTACAACATTCTTAAATCACTTTCCATCCGTCATTTATCATCATATTAACAACAATGCACTAGAAATGAAATCCAGGAAAACCCTATATGCACCCTAATCTGTGATTTTGCCGTCGTTTACTCATTTTCAGACCAAAATTCTCATTCTCAAGTAGCAACCAAGTATCCATTATTAATCCATCATACTTTGACAATAACAAGATTTACAAGCTAGAAACCTAAAAGTCTTATACGAACCCCTAATTTCCAACCCATGGCATATTATTCCATTACATCCATTTTAACTTAAAACACACTAACAATATCATTAATAAATTCAAATTACATGTTGCTCAAGTCATTATTGCTATCACCCTTGAGTCATTAACACAGTGAATTACAAAGCCAAGAAAGCCTAAAGAAACCCTAAACGAGAGCTCTAAGTGAACACAGACCTTATTTTACTCAAATTTCGACCCATTCAAAACCACACCACTTATCATTTTTTGTTAATTAGTCCAGATATATAAACCGTCATAAACATAAATTAACATTTACAAATTGCAAGTATACTCCAAATCCTAAGCCTTAAATTCACTAAAAACCCTAAAGACCACACATTTAAGACCGCCTACCCCCCGCGACCCTCCATTTCTTTCAGTTTGAGACCGATTTAAAAAAACCCAAACCAATTGCTAATGACTTTTCTAATAAAATTTTTTACAGACCTTAAGATCATATTTTAACGAATCATTTATCAATGGTTCGAATTATAAGCAAGAAAACTTATGAAAACCTTATCGGAGTTCCAAATCTGACCCTCCCCTTAGCTAAATCAGTTTTAACCGCATTTAAAACCCTCACCATGGTGAGTGCAAAAAAATAACACCAAGGCATCCTTCTAATGTACCTAAGAAGCTTACCCAGTAGCTTGGACCTTCTCTTGGTCAATAATGAAGGCCACATGGCTCTTCTTTTGCCTAGATAAGCCACGCAGCAAGAAGCCAAAGCCACAAAACCAGAATCCACTTCATATGACCTCCATACCAGCAAATTCTAGCTGATTAACCTTCCTAACTTGCCCTCCGAAACCATGTGTCAATACCAGATCATGATTCTTGCTTACTCCTTGCTACTTCAAATGGGTATAAATAGACCTCATTTGTGTTCATTCAAACTCGCACCACCTATCTCCTCTCTCAAACCCATAAGGCAACAATCCTTTACTCCTATATGATCCTAGGATCATTAAATAAGTTCAAGAAGAGAAGCCCTGAAGAATTAAAGCCTTGGAGTAAAGATACAAGGCGTACGAGTGGAAATACTATCCGAAACGACCCGTTTCCACCATTTTTGCTCCTTGAAGCTCAAACCCAGGTTCTAAGAATTATACTTCTGCTCCTACACTCTTATAATGTTCATATGATCCTAAATATACTCTTGTTAAAGTTTCATAACTCAATTCATGCTCATTTTCCATTTTGATCCAAAACCGTAAACCCGAAACCCTAAATTTCGATTGTTTCTTAAAACTAAAATGTTTATAATGATTATAAAATTGGTAAAAATCCTATCCTAGCATCGCTGAAACTAAACAAATGTTTAAAAAAACCACTTTATCTATTATTGAAGGAATTTGAACTTAAAACCCGCGCGTTTACGTTTTAAAAAACGCCTAATTTGACCCTTTTGGCTTCTACATAACCGAATCGTTAATTAAACGCGTTACTCAATACATCTTATTTCAGTTTATTATAAACTTATAAATATCTTTGAAATGTTAACATTAAGCTTGCATGGCAATTTGGACTTATTTGTAATTATAATCCATGCAAGGGGTATATATCGTAACTTTCTGAAACTTATAACTAAAGGGGCTGAATATGTCATTTTATCAAAGTTTTTAACTATAGGGGTCTATTATGTCACTTTTCAAAGTGCAAGGTTTACTTGGTATATCTTTAAAAGTTGAAGGATGAAAGTTGTAAAAATGCAAACTCCAAGGACTATTCTCTGCAACTTTTCAAAACCCATGGTCTAAAATGTAACATTTTGAAAAAGTATAAAATCATGTTTAAAACATTACAAGACATAACTTTAATTAACGCTTGACGTGCTTAACATTTCCAGATATTAATCAAAAGACTTAAAACCGATTATATCATATCACAATACTAGGGAGCTTCATATTAAGAGGTTTCATCTTGGTATTACGTTCTGACTGAGTTGTTGGGTTTACGATTTAAAGTGCCCTAGCTCCTCAAACGTTTACTGAATGACTTCTGAATTATGATGGCCCGAACGGTGATACAATAATTCCAAACTCTTCAATCAAACTCATAACTCTTAAAACTAAAGTTCTAGAGTACAATCTTCCTAAGACTCAACATATTTACTCAGGTTGCGTGACGTGGCTGTTTATTATCATATCAACATTCCCCGATTAAGATTGTGATAAGATCGTCAGCTTTCATTTTGGAATATATATTACATATACCCATCAGGTGAGATTCATAACCTCGCCTTTACTTATTTTACATGTTTTATAAACCCGCGAGGGGGATACATGCTTGTTACAAACTCTATTACATACTCGTTTATTTTATGACAATGTGATTACTTTTCAAAGACTTAGTGACGATCATAACCTCTACGCCTTCTTATTTACATGTTTTTATAACCCGTGAGTGGATACATGCTTGGTTACAAACTCTTTTACATAAACGTTTATCTTTATACAATGTGATTACTTTTCAAAGACTTTACATGCTAAAAAACCAGAATACAAGTGTTTTTACAAGTTCTACTGCTATCCTGATACACTATTACAGCTACTGTCCTAATTACTTATGCCAAAAGTCCCCATTAACATGACCTTTAATCACTTACGGTTGAACGCAAAAATTGTGGATATATCTAAACGGGATTGACGAGATCTGTTTGTGTTAGCCGTATAGTAACCAAACACACATTATTTAGAATTTCATAGGTATAACGCAATTACCTACACCGAGGCCAATTATCCTCTTTATATATAAATCACATCATTTGGGGATTTATTTAAAAATATATATACACTAGTACAGTTTGAGTGCTCATAAGCTTAGACCAAACTATACTATACTAGACAAGACCAAACAGACCAAACAAGAACAAAACGCAGTAATACAAACAACGGTCATCTATGATAATTGATTCATTGCGCAATTAAAACCAATAACGGGTATATATAAATGTGACCCAAGATCATAACAATAATATTATCATAATAATTGTGTTAGTCAATTATTACAACTATAACATGTAAATCAAACTATTATCCAAACCGAGAATTTCACTTCAAAACCTTTATGTTGACTTTTTAGCATGTTTATCTTAGGTTATTGAGCAATATACACACGGAGTAGCATGGACACGAAGAGGCTAAAACTTATTATCATTCACACTGTATGTAACTATATTTTGGTACCTGCCTTTGTTAAAACTCTGATTTGAAATAATGATAACGTATCATTTGAACAAACCTCTTTTAGGTCGTTTTCTAAATTAATGATTGTTTGTTTCCATGAAGTAATACCCCAGATATAGCTTCCGCTGCTATTATATATTGTGCAAGCATTGAATTCACAAAAAGTCGAATCTAAGTTTTACAACAAACATAAACCTTAAATTAAAAAGCGGTAAACTATTTAACCCCCCTTCTAGTTTTCCATATTTATGATAAATAAAATTGTGTTTTATAAAAGTATCTTTGAACGTTTATTGGGACTCGTGTGCATGTATTATGAAGTAGCACCCCAATCGTTGTATTCCGCTGCGTATCATAGTTTGGGGGTGTTACAGTAATTACCAAAACTTTTTCCTAAAGACTAGCATTTAAATCAAAGATTTCCATAGACTTTAGATTGACTTGATTAATTAAATCATCACATTATTCTTTTGATCGAATACGTGCTGGTTTAATCGAGTCATAAAGTTGCTTATAGGTTTGTTTCAAATGCTCATTCTCAGCAATAAGCTTTGACAGCCTATGATCCACTTATGTATTTAATTCTCTCTTTCAACTTCTTTATGGTCGTGTCTTTCTCTTGGGATTGAGCTTTCAATTCATTTAATTCAAACAATTGATCAAAACTTACAACACTTTGATTTGGAACAGAATTGTCCCTTTGAAAAATTTCCTGATTAACTTGTGTATCAACTTCTAAAGAGATGAAATGTTTTTCAAGAGTGGTAAAACTTTTGAACAGTTTATCGTAAATCTCTTTTTCAACGAAATCCTTTTTGTTGAGAAGCTCAGTCTCAAGTTTTAGACAATTTTTACATTCATGCACATTCACAGAGACATTATCCACAAAAGAATTCACAAGTATGTTCACAATATCTGTGCTTATTACTTGTTCCAAGAGTCGTTCATTTTCGTTCAAAACTTTATTCATTTTAACTTCAAATGTTTTTGACTCTAAACGATGTTGTTCCACAGATTGTTCCATTTGATGAAAGACATTTTGGACTTCAAAAAGTTCATCAATCAAATATTGATCAAAAGTATTAAATAAGTCCTTCAGAGCTTTTACAAATGGAATTATTTCATCCCTAAAACAATCTTTTGTATGTTCGAACCCCTATGACCCCTCAGTGATGGCTGTAGCCATGGTTCTTTCTTTGACAACCACGTCAAAACTAGCAAGATGGTGTTTAAGTTTCTTCAAACTCATTTTAACCATGCTGACTTTAGGAAGTTCTTTTGGAACCTCAAGTTTGGTAGGTCTACTAGAAATAGTAAGATCTAGAGAATTCATAGAATTCTGAGACCAAAAGGCTTGTTCAGCAGATAATTCAGTTTGTGGAACAAATCATGTTTCAAAATCTTGAGAAAGTTGGTTAAGAACAACATAATCGACTGGTGTAGTATTGACTTTCTTTTCTAACATCATAGGATCCTTTTGTTTTAAAAGCATTTTTGAACGACTCTCTTCAGCAAGCATTAGGGTCTCTTCGGAGTTAGGAATCACAATAGCACTCGTATTCTTAATGACATTACCATCATAAAGCTTTGGTTCCAACTGCTGAGCTTTCTTCAGATAGAAAAGATTTTGAAAACCTAGAGCTTGTTTTGTGGTATGATCATAGAAGAAATGAGTTTTCGTCAACATGTGAATAGTATGTGTAGATTGATCTCTTTTAAAAACAATATTATCTAGCTGTTTGATCTTCTTTTCTAACGCAATCTCTCTATCGATGTTCCTAGATTCTTCTTTATTAAAATCATTTTTGAGAAGAGTAATTGTTTGCATTAAAGATTCCTTTTCTTTTAAATGTTCAGAAAGAGTTTGTTTAAGACGATCAATCTCTACAGACTGTGCACTTGAATATGAAATGTTATCATTACTCCTTAAGTCAACATTTTGTCTTTCTTTCAAAACTTTAACTTGTTCCTTATATCTTTCAAGCTCAGTAGTTAAAGTATCATTGACACTTTTATTGTCCAGATTTATCTGGGTACAATTAACTACTTGGGTTTTCAGTTATTTAATCACATATAATATTAGTGCATCTTGTTGTGCAGAAGAGTTAGAATTCTGAACAGCTGCCTGTTGTGATTCAATCACATATTGAGAATAAGGAATGATATTGATATCACTGGTTATTTCAGTCTCTGAATGGTTCACAACATTCGACTGTTCAGAAGACGTCATCGCCTGCACAACTTGATTAATCATATTATTAATCACATTATCATGATTGTGTACCTCTGCGAGATCATCTGAATCATAATGAGATAAATTCGTCATGAGAGCAACTTTGGCAGTGTTAAGTTCATCACAATCAGAGTCATATGCATCCAAATCATCAGCTTGATAAGCAGCATTGTGGGTAATGACAGTCTGTGTGGCTTGACCTTCTGTAATTCATGGATCTGCCAAAAATGCTAGTTACTCCTCATGTAATTTGACCGTTTGCTTAAGCTTGTACCAACAACACTTTATCCTTAAACCATGAATCATCCAGTTTCCTCTTAGGTTTAGTGCACTGTTTGGACATGTGTCCTTCTCTTTTGCAGTTGTAACAAATAACAGTCCTTTGTTTCCCAGAATTGCTTCCACTTGCTCCTGGAGTGAAGGTCCTTGTAGTACCCGCATCAAAAGAAGTGTATCTCCCCTGAATTAGTTGTAAGGTCACTCTTCCATCATTAATGGTAGCTTATTGCCTAGGGTTTGACGAATTCCTCAGCTGATTATTGGTAGTAAGATAGCGGGTAGTGACAACAGCAGTCAAGAAAGACATCATGTGATTGATGGCATCAATGGGATCATCGCCTTTCTGGAACACTGGAATAATTAGACCCGAGTCTAGTTGGGGAAATTCTGATCGTTGGTTAACTGTGGGAGCATATTCCAATTGAGGGATGGATGATGGTGGATAATAAACGTTGTGATGAATGGATGATTGATAATCATTGGATGGATAAGTGATTAAAAGAGGTGTTGGTGGTTGATTATTTGATTATTGAGACTGATAAGGTGAACCATGCTGTGGAGACTAATACGGTGAAACTTGTGGTTAAAATTGAGAGTTTTGGTATGAGTGCTGATGAGTTGGATAAGGAGACTGGGTCATCTGATGGGTTGCAACCAAAGCAAGCGGATCTGAGTTGCGTTCATGCATTAAATGAACCTCATTTGCATGAAATATATGTTGTCCCAAATAATCATGAAGCTGATCAATGTTAGTTGTGTGCAAATCCAAACCAGTTTGACATCAGTCATAAATTTGCTCCACTCGAGAGGAAGAGTATTCAAAAACTTGGTGTTCACTTAAAATTGTTCCAGTTTCATATTGTAGATGTTCATGTCATTGAGTAGCAGTGAAAATCTCAAGTAGAAATCACATAGTGTTTCCCCCTTCTTATAAGCAAACTTATCGAATTCATCATAAAGCTTACACTTTCTTTCCTGTTTCGTCAGTGAAGTTCCTTGCATGAGAAGTTGAATTCTTTCCCAAAGTTCCTTGGCGACTTTATGATTGCTAACCAATGCATAGACCTCTGGTGGTAATCCTTGGAGAATGATATTTGTTGCCTTGATATCACTATCTGCTTGAATTGCTTCCGTAGTAGATAACTCAGAATATTTCTTTGGTCTAGTCACTCCATTTTCCTTAATTGAAGGCCAGATGTGTAACACCCCCAAATTGGGTCGCAGCGGAATAAGGGTCTGGGGCGTGTTACTTCATAGATCAATAACACAAGATATATATAGAACGACAAAAAAATCGTTTTAAAACTGATACATTGGATTTAACAAATATTTGATACAAATAGCCCGAAGCTTTAACTTGTTCCTTATTATTATTACAAAGATACTGGTTCACAACACTAGAAAGAAATTGTGTTTGGTTGAGTGGTTGTTGAGTCTTGAAATAATTCTTGAAACTACACGGGATTTTACAATTCTTGACAAAACCGAGAAAACAAGTTAATGTTTCACGGGATTTTACAAGTCAAAGAAATAACCGTATAATTTAGAAATTTGAGTTGATAGGTTTTGACTAGTTCGGTTTTCAAAAGAGGTTGACTAGTTCGGTTGTAAAAAAAAGGTTAACTAGTTCGGTTGCCAAAACGATTAACTAGTTCGGTTGTCAAAGTACTGACTAGTTCGGTTCCACTGGTTCGGTTATCTAGTTCGGTTGTCAAACAAAAAAACTAGTTCGGTTCCACTGATTCGGTTATCTAGTTTGGTTGTCAAACAAAAAGACTAGTTCGGCTCCACTGGTTCGATTACCTAGTTCGGTTCCAACACAAACAAACTAGATCGGTTCATCGGTTCCAACTGAAGTAAACTAGTTCGGTTCCAACTAAAGTAAACTAGTTCGGTTCCAACTGAAGTAAACTAGTTCGGTTCCAAATAATGTAAAATAGTTCGGTTCCAACTAAACAAACTGGTTCGGTTCTAATAAAAAACAACTCGTTCGGTTCTAACTGAAGAGACTAGTTCGGTTCCAACTTAAGGAAAACTAGTTAGGTTCCAACTGAGATCAACTCGTTCGGTTCCAACTATGGTCTACTTGTTCGGTTCCAACTAAGATGACTAGTTCGGTTATAACTATGACGAAACCAAATTTTTCAAAACTCAAAAAGGTACATTTTTGATTGGTTTTTTGCAAAAAATCTTGTACAACTAGTGTTACTAACCCTATAGGAACAAGAAAAATGACAAGTTTAAGGTTTTTAAGCCGAAAAATTTTAAATCAAGATTTTGCTCTTTATAAAGGTTTTAAACACAAATAAAAAAACAAACATAAAAACTAAACACACCACTCTATGGCTCTGATACTAATTGAAGAATACTAGTAATCTTTAATGTTATGCAAGAACTAGAGAGAGAAGTGGGTTGGAAAGTTTCTAGAGAGAGAAAGTAATATTGAATAAATGATGTATGTAAAAATGAAATGAAAACAACCAACCACCCTCTCTAAGGCACGGAGAGGGTATATATGTTACTTAGAAGGCCGGCCATGGGCCTTAACGGGCTTTCCATGGGCCTTGGGCCAGACTAGCTTACTAGACTAATCATGTAATAAACTACGGGCTAAGACTATTACAAATTGGAAGTGACCGATACTTTTCTTGTTTCCAACAACCCCATGGATACAGCGTATTGACTACCTGGATGTTAGCCAGTCTTTATTTTTCTACAATTTAAACTTTATTGTTAGACTGGTCGATACGATGTATTCGTTAAACAAATACAGCGTATTCGACTTCTGACCCGTACTTAGGATTGTTTTCTACAGGTATCAATACGACGTATCCTGGGGAATAGATACAGCGTATCGACTTCCTATATAGTTTTAGGTTTTTATTTCAAGTCTAACCAGCGAATATACGGAGATAGAAATGGCACTTGTTTTCTTATGCTTAATACATGACCTTCTAAACGAAACGACGATGTTGGTGGAGTATTTTTTGGAATCTAATGTGTGTTGTAGTCATGCGGATATTCATACGCATTTTACAACACACATTCTTGCTTATAAACTCAACATGGAGAATCATACCGAGCAAGTATAAGGGGAGTTTCCCGTTTTAATTCTTTAAATTTCCTATTTTTATAATTCTATTTATACAACAAGGACGTTTTATAATTCAAGTGGGGGGAGGAGAATTAGAACGCTTACTTGTCCTATTTTTGACAATAAAATGCTTAAATTATGCCTAAATTTAAAAAAAATTCAAGCATACTTTTTTGAAATTATTAGTTACATAACCTGCACACATAACCCTTGTTAGATATTGTGATAATTTAGCCCTATCCATTTCTAAATGTTTACCTAAATTCCACAAAATTATGAGTGTGCCGGTGATGTTGTAGACTTTTGAACTTGGCTTGGTATATCTATTTGAGACCACAATAATAAGTACTATTTTAAATAGATGGAGTGACATTTTCTAAACTGGTAAATTTTTAGGATTACACCCAAAAAGCCTATATATGTTGTAATATTAACTAACTACACTCGTTAGTTAACCCCTGTATAAACCCTTTGTTTACTCTCATTTTTAGAGTAAGATTCCCCTAGAAAAACCTGTTGAGCCATTCCATTCTCTTTCTTAGACCAAATGTTTGTTTCTTTACACCTTTACACCTTAGCCTACCCTATTATATTAAGTCCTTAATCGGTTTTTAGTTGCTTTTGTGTAAAGTATTGTATTTCTTGTATTGCAATGGAAATTTTCTATCTCTAGTAAGGTCGGTAAAAACTGCACAATGCAATTGGGCACGTGTTAATTTTTCATCCCTGGTATGGTTGGGAAAATTACACATTGCAATGGGAATGTAAAAGTAGTTAAACTCATGTATTTTTACTACTCTCACAATTATTGGTATATCCGAGTACGAAGAATTATGGAAGAAATTATTCGGAGCTATTATGATCGTGAAGATGGTGAAATTACACCGAGGTTCATAGTGTATTGTTTATGTTTAAAAAAATTGAAAGAATTAGAAAATTGCTGCAAAAAAAGTGGAGGAAATTTTGAAGATAATCATTCGTTAAAGCTTAAACTGATGGTATTATTTGAATGATCGATTATTCGTTGATACGTATTATAAGTCAACGATGTAAAGTTTTATATAAAGTGGTAGATATCACCACTTGTCTTTGTAAAAGTATGTATAGTATAGATGATTGGGAAGTTAACCGTTACAGGAATGCCAACTTACGTTGTTTTTGTTGATCTATGATCAAGACGTTTGTGTATATATTTATGTGTCTTTATCATGGGAACGGTCGGGAAAGTATCTAGCAACTTCTACCTTATTTGTTTAGACCTAATCTATTTGTTTTGTATATTTTTATTTGAAAACACTTATTTCCCTTTCCTAATCTCTAACCCTTAGATCTTATTCGAATAAGGATGCGAGCAATCACATATGTCTATCCTATCGTTATGGGTGTGTATGTGTGATTTTGTCCACCTTGTTGGTTTATTACTTTTTGGTGAAAAGATTAGAAGATCCATACCCTATATCACTTTTCGTCCTATCCCTTGGTTGTACTAGAGTGAGGGAATTGAATGCAATCATGTATGTCTATTCCATCGTTATGGATGTGTATATGTGGTTTGACGCCGTTGCTGGTTTATGACTTTTGGTAAAGACTACTAGTCCTATTCTTTAGCTTATTCATTTTAAGGTTCGAATGCAGTCATACATGTCTATCCCATCGTTATGGGTGTGTATGTGTGATTTTGTCACCTTTTCTGGAATATTTGTATCGGTAGAGATTATAAAGAGTGATCAAACCCTTTAAGCCTTTTAAACCTAATTTACCTTTATAAACTTGTTACTCCTTAGCTTTAGTTGTGGAGATGTGTATCCTTGCCAAGCTTATGATAGAATACTCGTCATGACCGAGCAATTGAGCGAATTAGTTACATGTTACCACATAGATTAGTTGAGTGATTTGAGTGTTTTCATTTTCCTATTTCGTGAGGTATTTGGTTATGTACTGGTAATTGAACAAGTAAATGCTTAATGGAAAAATCCTTAGGGTACATTTTCATAAATTTCTAAAGACTACTTGAGGATAAATAGGATTCAAGTGTGGGGGATATTTGATGACATCAAACAACGTCACTTTAATAGCATCATTTATCCTATGATTCTTACCCATTTTGTATAATTATTGCATGAATTGGTACTTAATTGCTTAAAGTTGTTATTTGCAGTAATTATGGAGTAATTGGTGAAGGTATGCTAAAAGGCACGCAATTTGGAGCATAAATGAAGAGTTCGAGAAAGTCTACTGATCTGAAAGCTAATACGCCATATTATTCTAGACCTATACGACGTATCCAAGACTTTGACGAATTAAAAGACCATTGAATAACTTTGAAGAATATGTCGTATCCACATCAATGTTACGTCGTATATAATACTTTGGTCAACGAAGAAAAACCAACTGGTTTTACCTAAATACGTCGTATTCATCAAGAAGATACGGTGTATCCGTGCCTACACTTCACAGATAACCACGAAGGATTGAAGACCCAATACGCCGTATCATGAAGACTTAATACGCCGTATCGAAGGTCAAACACTAGAAGATTCTAAAAGATACCAATTGTGGTCCTTACTCCAAGAAATCCCCAATACGCCGTATCCCACATCGCCCGATATGACGTATCGACCTTTTTCTAGGCTTTATAAATACAAAACTCTAAACTCAGTTTTAGATATGCAAGTGAAGCCTTAAACCACCAAGTCGACTATTAGACAAATAAAAGAGCACAAAAGGTTAGAAAAGAGCCTCGAGATCATAGGAAAAATCTTGTAATCTTCGCATAACCAAATACGCATTCCGTTAAGGTTTCTTTCCTTTAGTCGTTCTTATAAGAAACTGTGTGTATTTTTACAATGACTATCAGCTCATACCTTTAGGTATCAGGTATCAGCCATGTTTATGAAGGTTTAATGTTTGGTTTGTTTATATTGATTGCTTAATTTATCGTTTGTTGTTGATTATGTTTATCAATTTATACTCGTTTGGGTGCTTAAGTATGAGACCTATCATTTAACTAGGTCTAGTCCTACATATTTTAATGTGCTACAACTTCGGTGTTGTTTGGACGTAGGCTAAGAGTCCGGGATAGCTCTTTATATCTGCGATTTATATATCTAGAGTAATAGGATCACAAATATTGACCTCTCTTTACCATTGGTTTATGTGAACATGTTGGACTAGCAGGTGACCTGGGATCAACAAATAGCGTATTGATTCCTTTGGTAAAGACTCAAACAGTAGACTACTAGTATATAAAGAGTCGTTAAGCAGTAAGTGGGTAAAGTCTCTATGAGTCAGGGTTTAATAAGATTACCATTATTAATCTCCTAAGATAGATTATAATCAGCAAATAGGATGCTTTATGTGGATGCGTTTAATTGTGACATAATTAGCATGTCTAGGTTTTAGGAAGAAGTATTGCCTAAATCTAGGAATGATATGTTACCTCGAGATAAGCACTCATTGCACAAAATAAACAAACCTATGTTTTATCGGATTATTCATGGTTGATATGTTTTCCTTACATTAGTGTTTGATCGCTCCTCTATCGTTTGTTCATCTTCTTGTGTATGTTTATTGCTTTACTTGTCATTAAAACCTTAGTTTAGTCACCAAAAACTGTGCTAGTCTTTCAGGCTGAAACCTCCTTTTAACATTATCTTAGGTTTAACATAAATTAGATTAATTTGGATAAATAAAATACTGATAGACTTAGGAATTAACACTCTCGCTCTTAGTGATTGACACCCTACTTACCAACGAAGCTAAATTTGACCAGGTACACTGCCTGTTAGAGTGTTGTTTTTAGGTATAGTCGGCATAAAATAAATAATAAAACTTGATAACAAATAAATACCTAACTACGATGACACATCAAGCATCCTCGAGTAGTGTGCTCTGCTCCACTGGCACTGCCACCAGCTTCATTTTGGGTTGCATTTCTGTTGCTTCGGTTTGCTTTATAAGATGACATCGCATCAGTTACTTGTTGGGCTATCAGTCGCTCGATGACGGTAGAACTTAGACCTTTTCTTGTTGTTGGCATGTTTCTACAATCCCGAGAAGTAAGGAAGAGTGAGACGATATAAAGTCCTGTTCCCAAAAGTCATGTTCCCAAAAGTCAGGTTAAAGTCGTGATCGAACTAATCGGCATGATTCTAGGCGACGGGTTACGAGGTAACGTAGGTGTTTCAAAAGTATGAGGCAAGTGTTCAAACTTGGAGTTGAATAGTGAAGCAACTAGTAGAACCGGCAGACTGTGACAAGTTTAAATGTTATATCAAACGGTATTATGTAAAGTCATGAAAATTTTAACGACCATTGTATCACTTACAATGTCTAGCAAAAGTTTTAGCATTGATTAAGAGAGTTTGGTGATTATGCGCGCAGAAGACTTATGATGCAATAGAATGTTTATGATGCAATGCTTATGCACACTCACACAAAATGTTTGATTTTCGACCGTGTATGTATAAAATCAATTTAAACATAACTCTAATATAACGAACCCCAATATAGCATGATCTTTCCTAAGTTTGAGCAAAGGTGACCAGGCTTTGTTAAATTGAGGTCTAATGATGCCACACTCGGCTTAGTTATACTAATGATATGTCCAAGGTTTTAAAAAGTTGTTTTTATGTTTCGGTTATAGTCTAGGCCTAAAAATGCAACCTAGTTTTCTATAACCTGAGCTCTGAATACCAATCTGTCACACCCCCAAAATGGATCGCAACGGAATAGGTAACCAGGACATGACTTCATAATATATACAACACAAGGTACGAGAGAACGACCACTAATTAGACGTTTTAAAAAGTTGATCATTTAATACATTGAAATAAAATAAGTTTTCAATCAAGTACATTTAATAGATTTAACACAAAGTAGTAACTTGTTCGAAAGATAGACAAATGATCAAAGTAATGCAGGAAAAGGCTCCCAGGATGCAACTCCAAATGCTAGCCATCTAATTAAGGACCTGAGAAAAACACACTAAAATGTCAACATAAATTTCGTGAGTTCATAGGTTTAAGTAAAGTATTTACGAGGACCAAAAGAGTTTAGTGACTACTGTTTCACTAACACTATCATGAAAAGTATTTAACAATCAGTGACATTCAATAAAAGTAGTATGAACCACAACATTTCTGAATGTGTGTGACTATTGTAACACATACAATATCATAAAAAAATATCACTATTGCCCTAAGCTCATGACACCGAAGCCTTAACATGTTGTGTAAATCCTAGTCTTTTATATTTGTCTCAAAATTTGATGTTTTGCCAAAACACCCAAGTACTACCTCAAATGACAATGCGCCCGCTGGCCATTTACTAAGCCAGAACCTGGACGGGGGTGTCAACCCTAATAAATCTATTCACAGAATTCGTGCTTACACGAAGTAATTAATGGTTCATGATAGTGTGTACTACGTGGCAATAGGGAAACTTAGGTAATACATAAAAGTTTAAAGCACTGGTATCCATAGTAAAAGCAATCAACGTTTTCTTAAAAGCTTAACGTACTTGTATCCATAAGTAAAACGAGTGTGAAATGAATTATGTAAACGAGTTTGCAAACGAGTATATCAACAAGTTTAAAATCTTGTAAAACGAGTTTGTAAACGAGCATTCTTCTCACCCTGAGATTTTATAAAGTAATCGTAAAACGAGTAGAACGTGGGGCTATAAACTCACCTTAAGTAAGACATTTAGTAGAGAAATAATCCACGAACGTAGAACATACACGAATGAATCCTAACCGCGACCTAAATATGCGACGCGCTTTAGGAGTAAGCAAAGAATAACAAAACGTTGAAATAAACCATTTCTTTAGAAGGTCAATATCACCCGTACAGGTTTGTGTCTTAGTTTAATTAGTCAAAATGTGATTTTGTAAAAATATTGGGTTTTAATTAAGTTTCGACACTTAAGCCGAAAGCTACTATTTTTAACAAGTTTAGAAATCTCGAACATTACCCGACGTCGAAAATATTTCCGTTAAGTTTATATTTCGCCTAAACACACTAAGTGTCCCTAAAAGTCTAGTTTCCACTTTTATCTCGTCGATAATTAATTTACGCCAATTAATAACTTTCCATTTCTAATAAGTCACTTACGTTTTCTAAATAATGTCTTAAGAAAATTTTAACGCGCCTAGTCAATATATAATGGTCACTATATTATTCGCTATGGTCTTTATAGCTCAAATGGCCCAGAAAATGCTTGAAAACCCATATTTACGTTTCAATCAGCTCACTTTTTAGTCATAAAAATCCTAGATTTTGTCCGACTTCGAAGGGCGTATATCATTCGTTTTAAACATTTACGGCTCTACCGAAAGCTACGTTTGAAGGAAACATCAATTGTTACAAGTTTTCATATATACATTTTAGCCAATTCGGACCCGAAATGGGTCAAAACTTAGTTTTAAAATTCGGACAAAATGCACCCGAAACCATTTTTGAGCTATTAAAAACTTTATTGTTGTGCCAACTTAAAACGGTCATAACTTCTTCGTTATAAAGCGGATTTTTGCGTTCTTTATACCGAAACTTGCGTATGAAAGTATACTAATAAAGTCTTTGGGTTTTAGCTTCTCAAAACATTTTTAAACACCCCTTAACCCATGTTTAGTTTTTGGATAGCAAGGTATTATCATCTAAAATCCACCACAACTTCCACAATACTCTTAATCTATCCTAAACCACTTCACCAATGCTTCAATCCTAAAATCAACACCGTTAATCTATCCTAAATCCCTTTACCAAATCGTTAGACACCACTTTTAACGTTTAACATCTCGCCATAAACTCAAAAGTACAAGAAAATTACAAAAAGTTTAAATTTACTAAATAGTTGTACAACCTTGTTTATTAGTTAGTTTTCTTAGTAAAAAGTGATTACACAAACACGGGAGATAAGATTGTTGAGAGAAATGAAACGGTGTAAGAATGAACACTTTAAAAATTTATGCAAAAAATGGGATGATATGGTTTACAAGTTGTGAAAAGATGATGGATTTGACTTGTAATGAATTCAAATATAACCCGAACAAGATCTTGAATAACCCGAAATAAATAACCAAGAATCACTAGTAACCACTATTTGAAAAGAAGGAAAACAAAACATAAAGTATGTTTGTTTGGTGGTTCGGTCGAACCAAAGAAAAGAGAAGAGAAAGAATAGAGGATTTTACTAGTGTGTGTGTGAAGAATGAAATGAAATAGGTGAGTTGTATGCTTAATATTTAAGCAAAAGGCTTGGGACCATTTGGAGACACAAGTGAGAATTTCATGGGAATATCTCTTGTACCATGGAATCATTTAACAAATTTGTTGATAGTGTGTGTGTTTGGATGCCACCAAGGAAAGGAAAAAGGAGGGGACCAAATACATTTCAAATTAAGAATCCTATGTTAAAAAAAATATCTAGATATTTATGGTAGGGTGCATGCATGTGCAAGTAAAAATGGACTAGTAATAACTTACGTAACCCATGCACGACATCTAAAATAAAAATATAAAAAATATAAAATTATGTTCGTTAAGTCAAAACATGTTAGTCGTAGAAAGACTACGCCTATTCGAAAGCCATGACGCGTCCAATGATGCTTCTCAGTTATTCACGAGAGAACTTCCTAGTTTTAGGTCAAACTGACTACGAAATTTATCAAAGTAAAAATAATGAAAGTTAATAATAAAATAATTTGTGTTTTATAGATAATTATTTAATCCAAAATTGCCAGTTGTCACGGACTGTTTGATTGTAGTAAAACTGTTACCGAAAGTGAATAAGCAGTTATGAACCAAAAAGTTACATAATAAATAGATTTATCGAACGTGACTGGTTTGGTCTGATTTTGGAATGGTTTGCACTGTCAAGGACTGATATGAACTGTTGTGGACTGTTGTAAGCTGTTTTGGACTGGATAAGACCTGAATAAGCTGATTCTGATCAAAATAAGCACTCTGAATAAGCACATAAACATAACGAATCACCTTTAAGGCTCTGATACCACTAGTTAGAAATTAAGATTCATATATCGGGAGGTCGGGGAAGCTCAAAGTATGAATAAGCCATTTGTAGAGAGAGAAATTATCTAATTTCAAAGGTTTTATTAAAATGAATGAAAAGTACAAAGTGTGAGCTTCACCCCTCCATGGAAGCTTAGAGGGGTTTATATAGCCCTTACACAAGTTAATTATTGCATAATTGTGCATCTAGTCCATGTGTTTTAGGCTACCAATAATCTAATGTAATTCCCGTAATGACGCCCCATTTTTTATTCCTAACAAAAATAAAATATATTTTAAAAAACTTTGCTAACCGGCTCTTAATGTCAATTGTGGAAAACCAGAAAGGGGAGGAGGTTGAATAGTTTTACCAATTATAATTTATGTTTTAATAAATTTAAATTATGTTATGTGAAATCTTTGATATTGATGTATACGATTGTATACTTATAAATATGATGAAATAATAAATAAGGAACACAATAAGTAAAAGTAAGAAGAATAGAACCATAATGCAAGTATTTATAATGGTTCGGCTACGGGTCACTTTCCTTTTCGTACTCCACTTCTCGAGTACCCAACTCGAGAGTTCGTAAACACTATGTCCACAAGCTCCTTATCTTGGCGGAGAAGCCTCAGAACGTCGCTTACACTTTGATAACGCTCCAAATATACATAAAATATACCTCGTAAATATGTAAATTATCTATGTAAATATATTAAATATCGCATGTTTAGATACTTATTTGTTAAATAGTTGTTTCAAGATTAAAGAATACGGGAAGGACCAAAAACGCAAAGGAAATCTGTCAAATATGATAACGGTTGTTAAAGAAGGACCTGGAAGAGAATTAAAAAGGAATTTAATGAAGAACAGCCAAGTACGGCACACTTCTAAGGAAGTGCGATGTACTTATGAACGAGGATAGAGAATTTTTTATTGAAGCCAAGTGCGGCGCACTTTTCTGGAAGTGAGGCGTACTTAGGGGTGCAGTAACTCAAAATCATAATGATATGCATTGAAGCCATGGCCTTTCACTTCCCTTCTTCCATTCAACTGATATGATCCTTGGGCTATAAATAGGACCTCAAATTCGGAGTTCTACATCACTAATCACTTATTCATCATTCTTATTTTATAAAAACACATAAAGAAAGTTAGGAGGAAGTTTTGGGGAATTATAGTTGAGCAAGCCTTTGTTCATCCAATTTCTGGATTGTAATCCATCCAAGAGAGTAGTTGTGAAGTGTATTTTGAAACTATAAGTTATTGTGACATAATTGTTCATAGTTTCCAAGTTTACTTTGAATATAATAAAGTGTTCTTTGAAAATTCGTGTGAAATCATCAAGTATTTGCTCTTGGAGTTGGTATAATCTTGTTTCTCTTCTAAATTATGATGTTTTCTAACTTTATCTGTAAACGAATTTTAACTTTAATAATTGCGTTTTTAACAAATGTTTTCGATTAACAAGATAATTAATTTATTAAATATTTTTATTTAATAAATTATAATAATTAAATATAAATTTAATTATTTTGGGTCGATACGCGTTATGTTCAAAGTTTTTGCGAGGGTATTTCAGTCACCTTCTGGTTGTTTTCGGGTCTCGGCCAAAACTAAAAAGTTGTCAGGAACGTCGTTTTACATCAAATTGCTTTAGAGTCCAAATAATGAAAACGTGATTTAATGGTTCGTTTTTGATACGTCAACTATTAATTAATATATATCTTTTTCGTTTCAAGCCAAATAAGTTAAAAATAACTTCTACTTGGGAAATATAATAATAAATATGATTTATTATTTGAAATCTGTTCCGAAAATTTTACAGGTCACGCGGTAATTGTTTTTACGAGACAATAAAAGACCAAAGTCAAAATCAAGACAGACCCTAAAAATTCAAAGGGTAAAAATCGTCATTCAAATTGAAAATCTCGATGTAACAGTACTACCCCTATAAAGAAATCTCGTTTCCGAGATTAAATTTGTGTCACCCGATTGTGTGACCAAGGAAAGACTTAAGGTTTAATAAACTCGTTTCAAACAAGACGCTGATAACTTTATTCAGCAAAATTCGTGTTCTCTGTTCTACACTCTCTCAATCTACCAAAAAAATTGGCCAGTTTTCAATGAAATTTAATCTTCAAAATGGGTATCTCAATATATCGTATAGATCTTATGACTGGAATATACTCGCGTATAGGAAAGTCTCATTATAGTGACAACCTCAAAAGGGTAGTCGCGAGAGTATTTTGAAAAGTTTCATAAAGTGTCCGAGGACGGAGTCTCGTTTCTACTATCTGTAAGGTTCGATGATTCACATCAACGTGGCTTATGGATGTAAGTACCCAACTTACTTGGCAGTACTAGGATGTATCGCGACCTAAGTCTTCCTACTAGTGGCCCGAAATGAATAGTCCAACTATCTATTTCGTCGATAGGTGTTTATCTCATTTAAGGGGAGTTGCATTACCTATTGGATAAAGTTTTATCAGTCGGGACCGCTCCAGGACCCAACAACAACAACCATAATGACAATAACTATGACAAATGGTGATGGGATGCAAAGGGTGAGGACCGCTTAATCAGAACAGCTATCCCGAGAAAAATAAAAGTTCAATAAATGAGAGGAGCTCGCGAGAGAGCTTATGCGATAGACGGCGGATTATGGTACTCAGTCGTTAGTTCGATGAATGAGCTCCATTAGCTCAAGTGTGCAAGGTATGTGCTTAATTACACATACCTTTTACCTTTAAAAACGAGCTAAAATAACCAAAACGGACTTAAAATGCCAAATATATGCTTGTTTTGCTAATTGTATTGTGCAGGAACGGATATCTAAGAAAAAGACGAAAAACAAAGCCAAAACGACAAAACCGGACTCGGAATGGAAAAGACTGTGAAAGACAAAGCCAAATCGAAGCCGAAAAGTCAATCAAGTCAAAAAGTCAACAGAAAAGTCAACTGGTCAAAGACAAAGTCAACCCAAGTCAACCCCGAGGCCAAAGTAAAAAAAAATATAAGTTTAGGGACTAAAATTGCCAAACCCCTAAACTTATATGTGAAGAAGAAAAGAGGAAAAGAAAAGAGAAGGGCCAATTTGCAAAATGCTCAAAATAACAAGTGGGGGGGCAAAACTGCCAACTCCCATAACTTGTATACACCAAGGACGAATCTTGCAAAGAGTTATATAACTCTTGGGGACTTGTTTTGCCAAGTCCCCAAAGTTATATAACCATAAGGACGACGGGTGCAAATAAACAAAACACCATGAGGGGCCAAACATGTAAATTTCCCAAACTTACACTCTGTTATACTCAAACTAAAATTCCCGCTCGTTTTTTCCCTCCCAACGCAATCACGGGTTCTCCACCCCGTTTTTACCCTGCGTTTCTCCACCACCACCTTGGGTAATCACTTTCCCCCCCCCCTCCACTACCTTTCCCAGCTACAAATGTGCCATGTTGGCAATCCCACATCTCCCAAAGCTTGTTTCGACCACCAAGATTGATTTTTGAAGATTGAAGGGCCAAGATTAGAGGCTGTGAACCCCTCACACAACAAACACAACCCTTATGTGTGTCTACAAACTAGCACAACAGCAAGAAGAGAAAAGAGAAGACCCTAGTCGTTTTTTTCTATATATAGCTTTGTAAAGCCATTGTGGCAAATAGTTAGTTTTTAAGTCGTTTTTAGTGTAGTTTTTTTTAAATAGTTTAATTGTCTTTAAAGCTACTTTCTTTTATGTAATTCTAATTCTCAGTTTTAATGAAAAGTTAAGCTATTTTTACTCAATAAGCTCTCAATAAGCTCTTTTGAGCTTATTCTTGTTAATAAGCTCAAATTCAGTGTAAAACTTGTTATAAGCTCTTTAATACTGTTTTCATTTGAATTTAGTTCATAAATGTTCAATTGAGGCTGATTTTGGAAGATATTGAAGAAATAAGCTAATATTAGCTTATTTGAGCTTTTAGCTCAGGGAATAGAGGCAAGGTGCCATTAGGTTTCAAGTTTTTAAGCCACTCACTCAGATAGAGTGGCTTGGTTCTGAGACAACAAAAATCCAAGGTTTCATTTCCTAAATTTCATTCTAGCTTAATTTTAACTTTAAACATTTGCTTATTTACCTTCATTTCCTGTCAATTCTTTGCAAACATGTTGTTTAGACTTGTTATTTATCTGTTCTAAGTTTTCATTGAATAAAATTTGTATAATCTTAGTTTATAACTTAAAACTGCCAAGTTAGTGTAATAAGCTAGCTGAGAAACTAGCTTATTTTTCTTAATAAGCTAGGACTTTTAGTGTTAAAATAGTTTAAGTAGGTCAATATAAGTAAGAGTGGATAAAAAGTTTTAAAAGTTTTAGCTTTAAAATAGATTTTAAGCTCACTTTAGTTTGACAGTTTTAAGTAAAGGGGTGTTTGGGATAACATATAAAACGGGTCAAAAAGGTTTAAACATGGGTTAAGGTATTTTGGTTAGTTTTACCTTAAGTTTTTAAGCATTTTTAATCTGTTTTTAAAAAGATTTTAGTGTGCAATTTGTTTTTCAAGAGTTTTTTTTAGATATTGTGTAACTGTGAGCTTTTCAAGATATCACAAGTGCTTATACCCATAAGCACTTGGATTGTGAGTTTGAGGTTCACAAAGAGTGCATCTTTTTGTTCATTTCAAGCTGTCCAAGACCTTTGTCCTTTTGACTTTGGTAAGTCAAAGTTTACCCAAGTTTTTTTTTTTAGTGCAACAGTTTTTAAAAATCCAAAAGCCCTTTTTCACCCTCAAAAAATTAAGCTAAAGCTCTAAAAATGTTTGTTTAAATGCTGGAATAATTGAGTGAACAAGGCCCAGTTGGAGGAAATACTCCATCTGTTTAAGCTTATTTTATTGTTTAGAGCTTATTTGACAGCTTTTAATAAGCTGTCAAATAAGCTACTTCAGTTTAGCTAAAATCTCCCCTGGTGCAAAGGGGAGATTTTAAGCCTCTTTTTCTTTGTCATTTAGTGTTCTTAAGCCCAAGTTTTTGGCTTATTTTAAGAGTTCATAAGCTCTTAAATAAGCCCTCTAAGTTTCAGACTTTAATGAGCTTGTTTGATGGCTTATTTTTAGGCCAAACTTAGCCTTTTGGTCAGTCTATGCATGTTGATTTGGTAATAGGGATTGCTTAATTTCCATTTTTTGCTTATTTAGCTTATGAAATAAGCTCCTTTGTGTTCTAACAGCTTATTTAGATTAGTTAGTTAATTGTTAAGATTGCTTAGCCTTTTTCCTAGCTTATTTGTCTAAGTAGCTTATTCCCTTTTTACCTTGTAAGTTTGTTAGCATTCTGTCATCATAAGCTGTTTCAACAGCTTATTAGGTTTAAGCATTTAGCTTTTTTTAAGCTTATTTAGATTAGTTTAGCCCTCCTTAGCTTATTTTGCCTTTGTCTCAGCTTATTTCGACCAAATGTCCACAATGACTTAAGCAAAATTTAGCTTTTAAGCCATTTAAGCTTACTGTCGACCTTTAAGCTAATTTTTCAGCTTATTTAGGGCTTATCTCAAAAAGTTGTAGAAGACAAAGTTGTTAAGCCCCGACGGCGTAACAACTTTTGCTTCTTTGGAGTTTTCTCGAAGAAAGAAAAAAAAAAGGGGAGACAACTTGGCCCGGAGTGAGAAGCAAGCTCTCGAACCTGGGACCAAGCGATACTTCCCTTTTACACACACACTCTACCACTGCGCCCTTGGGTCTTTTTCGTTATAGACTCAAGGGGCTTGGTATTTATGTGTGTTTTGAGCCTAAAGGCTTATAAGCTGAATAAGCTTAATTTCGGGCTTATTTCTTCAGCTTATTTTAGTTTCTTATTTTTCGTAGGACTGTTATAAGGTCTAGTATTTTTCGTAAATTTTTCAGAATTTTTCGTAATCGTTTAATATTTTTTATAATTTAATTTAGTTAAAAGTTTATTTAATTCATAAAAAATACAAAAATTATCAAAAAAATATTTTGCTTTTTTAGAAAATTTTTATTTTGACCATCTCGTTTGAAGGAAAAAATATAAAATTATTTCGCTAGCGGCATTTTTACAACTTTGTACTTTTTAAAGAACGGTCCGGGTACGGGATTTTGTTTTGACTCGTTTTTGGGTCAAACGGACTCCGTTTTCGGTCTAGTCTTTTTCATTCTTCGTTATTTGTCCCGTAGAGTAGTTTAGAAGTGAAAATTTTTTCGTAGGGTTATTTTTAAAGATTTTAGGTTTTTCCCCCTTTTGTTCGGGATTCGGGCCCTCGTTTTCTAGTTTAATTTCATAATTTCTAGGTTTTTCTTAAACGTTTTTGTTCGTTATCATCTAATTTGACTTTTCCACCTTCTCAAATCAATTCCTTCCTTCAAACTCAAATCTTCGATTGTATCGATTTTCCATTCCAGCCTCGTTGGGGATAAACGACCCGGGAACACTCTATACTACTTCTCGGTATCATTGCTCTTGTTGATTTTTAGACTTACATATATATTTTATATTTTATTATATATTATATATGATACAGTAGTGAATATTTCACCAAACCAAACTGGTCTTATATGTATGGGAGGAATACATCTTTGGCGGGAAAAATTGGGTTTATAAAGGTTGGGGGTGACAGGGTGGAAGTTTGGGGTTTTGACAGCTTTGGTCCTCCAAAGTTATATGGAGGATTGCAAGGTTGGTCCTTGGTGTTTATATGTTTTGGGGACTTGGCAGAAATAGTCCCCAAAAGTTATAACACCCTTTGCACCGTACGTCGCTTGTGCAGTTTAGTAATAACTTTGGAGACTTGGCGTTTCACCCTCTTGGGTATTCTTTGCCGTGTTGGCAGTTTTGCCCATTCTTTCATTTCCTTCTTTTTTCTTATAATATAAGTTTTGGGTTTTAAACAATTTTTAACCTCAAACTTATTTTTCTTCACATGTTGACTTTTGGATTTGTCGGGGTTGACTTGGGTTGACTTTTTCAGGCTTGGGCTTGACTGGACTTTGTCTTTTTCCTGCTTTTCCATTCCGAGTCCGGTTTTGTCGTTTTTTGGCTTTCGTTTTCGTCCTTGTCATAAATTAGTTCATGACAACAATATAATTAGCAAAACATGCGTATAGTTATATTTGGCATTTTAATGTCGTTTTTGGTTATTTTATCTCGTTTTTTCAAGGTTAAAAGTATGGTGTTAATTTAAAACCACATACGAAAAATCCCCCATACTAAGGGTATTGCACGTGTCCTACACGCATTGTTATAAGTAAACATTTACGAAAACTAAGAATTCTAATCCCCTCGACTCTAATAACTTGAAAAGTAGCTTAGAGTTCGTCAAGGGGAACTAAAGGAATCAAAAGCTTTGACATGTCTTTTTTCATTTTAACCATTTTTTTATCTCTACACTAACTATCCTAATAATTTTTGGATTTTCCTTTTTCTATTCTCGACTTCCTGTTTGACCTTTATTTTTTTATCAACATTGGGATCATAGAATGAGAAACGCCCATAGAATAATCTACGGATGTCCTGACGGATAAATTCATCGTCCCTGGTTTTTCACTAGTTCCAAACCAAGCAATTAAACAAGATCATTTGTCAATATAAGTCTAAATGCCTAAGCACTCATACTTATAAATTGTAAAATTTTAATCTCCTCAACATGAATATATGATTTAAATGTGTGCACTCATTTCAACTCAACCATAGATCAATTTATTTCCATAGTCGTGATTCAAGATGAATCATGCTAAAGAGCTACATACTTTGGACCTTTGTAACTTGATTTTAAAGATGCGAAATTTTTACTTGATAGAACTTTTTTGCAATATCTTATCATTATAATCTAAGTTCTTAAATGCTAGGAATGCGTTGCTTAGTTTGAACACCTACCGTGGTCCCTCGCTCCCTAGTAGGATATCACAACCAACGACCGATGTTCTTAGTTTGAAAACCCACCCCGTTGCTAGCGTAGTGGGAAATCACATCAACACCTTCTTCCTAATATGGCTAAGGATAGGTGTCTTAGTTTGAACCCTCACCTAGACCTCGCTTCCCGGTGAGATATCACAACACACCAAATCCCTAGAAGTAAAGATGTCTTAGTTTGAACCCCCACCTCGCGGTTGGCGGAGTGGGATATCACGACACATCTTTTACTTGTTCCATATAATTAAATGTATGTTCATTGGCAAATAATTTCCAATATTCAGCATTTTTGACATTTCATACTTCATTCATGCTTCTTTGGCATTTTAACTTTCACATTACTAGAACAGAAAAATCTCGCTTAAAGAATCGAGTTACAAATTTGAAGCTTTTTCTAAACATTGATTGGACTTAGTTTGAATTGAATTGAGCATGTATGATTAGGTGGTATAGAAGCTAATGGGGAGAAAAAAAGCCCAAGTTATCATATAAGTTTTAGAAGAATCTTGCTCAGAACATATAAAATTATATTTAACTCTCTCACTTCTTGTTCTTCACCCTTATTAAAATTCGAAAGCAATCGAATTCGTGAAAGCTTAGCCTAACAAGCGATAAGTTGAGGAATGATTGGGCTCAACACGCCCGATCGAGTCAAAAATTATTCTCATTCTACCCATTAGGAAAGTCAAAACTGTGACAAAACGCTTATTTTATTTTTTTATTTATTTTTATTTTTTATTTATTTATTTTTTAAAAAATTTTCAATTTTTTTTTGGTATTTTTGCAAAAATTTGGTGGTAAAAACGAGATTACGTGATAACAACGGCTGCAGGCAAAAATCAAACGAAGATCCCCCCATACTTGAAACTAAACATCGTCCCATCGTGTTTCAAAGGGGTTCTACGCAAATCTTAGGCCGTTTATGGAGTTGTGTCATACAAGAATTAACAAAGTAGTCTGATTAGATTTGGTTACTGGTTTCACAAAATGATAGCTGAGGATTTGTGAAATATTGTAGATGAGAGAGTCTTCTATAATCCTGGGAATCCTGGGGAATACAACCAAGAACACAAATCATGGACAAAAACAAGGGTAATGGAAATGTAAGCCTTTCATCACAACAAAAAACACTTATTTATTTACTATTACTGATAAGCTTGGGGTGCCTCCCACGAAGCGATTGTTTTAGGTCTCCGACGATTGACCCATTTCCACTGCAATATCAATTGTCCCTGTAGGGAATGTTTTGGGATCCGGGACAACTTCGGTTGGTATGTCCCCCTCAAAATTGTGTTTTATACGATGATCCATTCACTTTAAGTTGGGGCCTAGAGTTTTGAGTTAACTCGACGGTGCCATAAGGATATTACTGAACAATGGGGAAAGGTCCGGAGGACCAACGGTGATTTTCTAATCATTGTCACGGAGAAAATCTTCTGTCTAGAGTTGAAGAGGGAGAACAGTTCCTCCATCATTGAAACCGCGGTTTTTTAATCTTCAGCATCATGGATCCTCTTGGTTTCTCTCTTATAGATTAAAAGAGTTTCGTTGGCTTTATAACGAAGTTATTTAGTTCATTCAGTGAACTTTACTGTGATTCACCCGCAGTTGAACATCAAAAGTTTTGTATGCTAGAGGGCGCCCCTCCAGTTGGCTTTGTGCTCTAATCGATCGGTAGATGAATGCCTTTCAAAACACAAGGCTTATACGGAGAGTGCACCCGTCATGGGTGTTTTGTAAGCTGTGCGGAAGGGCCCATAGAGCATCGTCTAGTTTGTTCCGACAGGGCACGATTTTCTCCCAGTGTTCTCTCAAGAATACGCTTTAAACCCGGATTTGACCACCTCAACTTTGCACCTTATTTGTGGGTGATATGATGGTGGAGAGGACGATGAGTGCTCCACTTCTTAAGAATGCATTTGTAAACTGGGTCATTGCAAAAGTGTGTTCCAGCGATCACTTATGTTAGCTCGAGGAAGCTCCAAATCGAGGAAAATGAGAGTTTTTAAAAATCTTGCAAACAACTCGGGCATCATTGGTTGGGGAGCCGCTTTTGCTTAACCCATTTTGGACATGAACGTTCAACAGCCACATGTATGCCACTGTTCCCTCTTGAAAGACGGTGTGATGGCCCCATAAATCAATCGCAACCTCGTTGTCAAAGATTTCACAAACTTGGATGAAGTTCTGTGAGCATCTCATCACGTTGCTGTAATCTTTCCTTGACGTCTGACAAATGTTCACAACGGATGACAAAGTCGTGGGCATCCTTGTAGATGGTGGGCCAATAGAATCCTGAGTCAAAGATCTTTCTTGCTGTGTAATTGGCACCATAGTGTCCCCCAGTGGGTCCACTGTGGCAAGCTTTGAGAATGTCATAAGCTTCTTGCCCCGAAACACAACGTCTGATCACTTGGTCAGCACAGTTTTTAAACAGAAAGGGGTCGTCCCAGAAGTAAGAAGTTTAATGTTTAACATCTTTTGAATGAATTTATTTCTTCTGTTGGGACGGACTTCCCTTGAAATAAACTTCCCGCAATGGTATTTAGTTTGCATAATATTCTGTGCAAACCATGGGGTACTATCATCTTTAAGAGCAATAGATCCAAGGGTTTCGAGAGGAAATGCTTCATTTATTTCCTTGTTCTCGAACTTATCTTGGTGAGGATTTTCCAGTCTTGAAAGATGATCTGCAGCAAGATTTTCTGCTCCTTTTTTGTCTCGAATTTCAATATCAAATTCTTGGAGCAATAGGATCCACCGCATGAGTCTTGCCTTAGCATCCTTTTTGGCAAAAAGATACTTGATGGCAGAATGGTCAGTATACACTATGCTTTTGGACATAACAAGATATGACCGGAATTTCTCAAAGGCATACACTACGGCAAGTAATTCTTTTTCGGTCGTAGTGTAATGAGTTTGAGCCTCGTTCATAGTCTTGCTAGCATAGTGTATAGGTTGGAAATGCTTGTTTTTTCTTTGCCCGAGGACTGCCCCAATTGCAAAGTCGCTTGCTTTCACACATTAGGTTCAAAGGGCAAGTCCCAGTCGGGAGCTATTAACATCGGAGCTCAGTCAATTTTCCCCTTTTGAGTGTATTATAAAGATTCGATACACTCTTATGAAGAAGAAAAATGGAGTCTCTTTTTTCGAGCACAAATTGAGCTTAGGACGGGCAATTTTTTGAGAAGTCCTGAATTGATATCGTAGGTAAAAACCGACCGTGCCCAAAGAAACTAGGTCACCTTTCACAGAGTGTCGGCATGAGGGTTGCTTGGCTATAACTACAACGTCTACGCACGATAACCTTAATTCCCGACTTAGAAATTTTGGGTCGAGAAACAATGCTTCCTTACCATAAATATTGTCTTTCATCACATGTTTAAAGACCAAATGGTGTATTCAACACCGCTTCAATTTTTTCCCAATGGGTAGGACGTTAGAGAAAGGTTCCCGAAGACCGAAAGTATCCATAAATATTCATCGTTTTTTCAATCATATCGTGGAAGATTGCCATCATATCATCGTTCTGGAACGTGCCATGGAGCATTGCATAGCCCTAAGGCATGCGACTATATGCGAAAGTTCTGTATGGGACAAGTAAGGTTGTCTTTTCTTGGTCTTTTGGTCAATTGGGGATCTGAAAACTACCGAGAAGCCACTCGAGGGAAAACAGTAGTAAGTAATTGGTTTCCTGCTAGTCTTTCGAGCTTTTGGCTCCTTGTTGGGCATGGGGAAGTGGTCCTTTCGGGTTATGGGGGGGCCTTCATTTTAGCTTTTTATGTAATCAATACTACTCGCATCCCGTGACCAATCGAAGTAGGAATTAGTTCATTTCTCATCATCGTAATGACGGTCCATGCCTCCTTTCTTGGTTTACAGTTGTTCCGGGCTTACCCAAGGGCTGCGATATGGGGTAAAATCAATCCAGCGTCAAGGGAGTTTTTCAACCTCCTTCTTGATACGTCAAGGATTTTTGGGTTTTACCCTTCTCTGACTTTGGCACAGTTGGTTCGTAGTCCTTCTTCCTCATTAGAATTTTGTGAGTACAAAATTCTGGTTAACACCCTTTATTTTCGGAGAGTTTCCAAGCGATTGGCTCGCTTGTGGGACTTGGAGAACCTTGAGCGGGAGAAAAAGCAGCCTTTTCCTACATTCTCTTTAAGACTTCTTTAGCAATTTGACAGCAACTTGTCGTCTCACCTTCTAAAATGCGTTATCAAGATGGGGTGGAGTTCTGAGTTCAACTCGGGAGGTTCATTAGCGGAAGATTCATCAGTTTTCTTTCAGCTTCAAGAGTTTGAGTTCTTTCCTAACTCCAGGCATATATTGTTCTTGATTTGGGAGGGGGGGAATGTGGGGGTGGTGGTTCTCTGTTCAATTTGCTCTAGAAGCAGGATGTACCCCTCAGGATCCTGATAAGTTGGAATCAAACTTCAGATGAAGTTGGATCATCATCTTCTAGAGCAAGAAACCGAATTGCTTCTTCAAATAAAGAAAAATACACTTGTACCCGAAAGGAGTGAGATTTTGGAGAAAGAAAGCAGTGGAAAACAATAGGCTCAAAAAATATGGAGTGGCATTGCCACTCAGCAATCACGTTTGAATCCAAGGACCTTGACGAATACTCCCTTCAAAAGGCCATATCAATCGACGTCGATTTGTTTACGTATATGGTTGTAATATAGCTTGTGTTATCTTGAAGTTTGGTCCAGATTGTATGTGATGGCTTCCTTGCACAACTAGAAGGGTAATTCACCTTCATAACATCTAAAAAGCATGACTGGTTTTTAAGAAACATCGCCCGAGAATTAAAGGTACTCGGGGGTCTGGTCAAAATCAACAACTACGAAAGTCAGCTGGAAATTGGAATTTTCCCACATTTACAAAGACATCTTCAGCGTACCGATCGGTTTTAGTGATCGACGGTAGCTAGTTCTAATTGCATGCAAAGTCGGGTCAATTCAGGAAAAGAGATAGGCATCTGTTCCATACTGGAATAAGGCATGTGATCTTAATGCTCGCACCAAGATCGGCCAATGCGTTGCATGTTAGTAATCCCCAGTAAATTCACATGAATCAGAAATTCGGCCAGGGTCTCCATGTTTCTTTGGTTACTTGTTGAGGATGGACCGTTCCTGAAACAGTTCTCATACAAGGAGTTCTTGCCAATACGCTCAATTTTCTTTGTTTCCAAATTAAGGTTTTAAAGTCGAAGCAACATTTAGGCTTATGAGCATCAAGGCATCCGTTAAAGCTAATCTGAAACTTTAAATCTATAAAGATGTTATAGAATTTTTTTGATTTGGTCGTTAGCTTTTTCCTTGCGTCTTTCATCATTTCGTCTTGAATGGAAATGGAATTGTGCTTTAGGAATTGGACAAGTAAACAAAATGATCACAACAAGGAGCCTTCTTTGGGTCTCAGATTTGGATTACGAGACTGAATTTGAACAACAGGAGGGTTGGACGCTTCGGTTGATTCCGTTATAGCTGAGGCTTCTGTTCCTTTGTCACCTCGGCGTCATGGATTAAATGCTTTCGGTCTTGGATGGTAAAAACCATTCGGGTAGTGATACTCTTTTAAATCTTCCATTTGGTGTTGGTAAACAGTGTTACCAGGAAAAGAGTTCCAGAACGGAAGGGAAGTAGAAAGCTGTATTAGCTAGTAAACAAATTTTGAAAGCTGTCAGTCAATATTTTGCCAATTTGGGACTTGCAGGTTTTGACACTTGGTTTTGCATGTTTCTCAACACTGCATCATTGGCTGTGAAATATCTTTCAAAATCTGTTTTTGACACACCGTGTGTTTTTGTCTGTGGAGCAGGTCCTTTGATGAGTATGGTGATTGACCTGTGGTCGATAAATCTGTCCTTTGGTTTTGAAAATTGTTCCTCTGTTTTGATTGAAGTTATTTCTCGAATTGAAATTGTTTTGACTATTTGGCACTGAGGATACTGATTGGGAGGAAGGTAATAGGAGGTTCGGTATTTGATTTGAGACCATCGAGACGGTCGATATACCAGAATTAGCTTGGTTGAAATTTGGCCGCAGCGGCCTGGGTACATACTTTGGATATTGTTCATTAGTATAGGTGTTGCTATTTCGTTTAGGCTCTAGGACAGTTTTGTAAGATTGGACTCCCCCCAAAGTTACACAACTTTGTTCAACCGCTTTTACGGCGGGCGGTGGTAGCTGGGGGTTGTTCTTTTGTCCGAGAATTTAATGCCCCGAACATGTCTTTGAGTTCTGCAAATCAGAGAGACTGCTGGGGTGGAAGAGCTTGTACTCATTTTAGCTACAACAGCTTTGTTTCTTGATTGACGTACCTTAGACTTGCTCTCGATGATTTTTAAACATTCTCGAGGCATTTTGTCTAAGAAGTTACCACCGGCAGCAGAGTTCAATGAATCTTGATCAATTGAGTTTAGGGCATTATAGAATGTATCGAGTTGATGCAATTCTGAAAACCCATGAGAGGGCATACCTTAAAAGATCATGGAAACGAACCCAAGCCTCATAAAACGTCTCATCAAATTTTTGCATGGTGAAATTATAGTGATTTCATTTATGAGATTTGTCGTTTTAGAGAGGGAGGGCAAAAAAAGGGGGGGGAATTTGTTAAGAAATTTCGAAAACAAGAATCATCCCATGTTTAATACGATCGAGGGGGTTCTTTTTCCAGCCATATCCGGGCTGCCCCTTCGAGAGAAAACAGGAAAAGCATAAGTTTAACCGACGTATTTGGTACGTTCGGACATCTTCATGCTAGAATGATCTTGTTGAAATAACGGATGTGAAGCATTGTGGGTCTCTTCTTTATCATTTCAATAATTTGCTTGTCTTTGGGAAATGATTAAGTAGACATGCTGATTCTCCAAGTTATTCGCGGTGATTTCCGGGAATAATATAGCATCCTGTAAACCTCGGAGGAGTGCTCTCGAGCACGTTGCGCATAGTTCGTTATCAGCCATCGTAACTATGGGAGGATTATCAGGTTTCTCAAGATTGGATGATTCAACAGAAGTTTGTCGGACTTTGTGTTGTCGACGTCTACGGGCTTGAGAACGATGTGCCGCAGCACAAAAAATAGAAATTTTAAAAAGAAAATTTACACTAATTTTTTTGGTTTTTTAATGATTTATTCACAATTGATTTTACCGGACAATGAGATAAGACAACTTAAACCAAATAATCTACTTACTTCACGGTAACTCTCAAAAAGGTAAACGCACAGGTGAGCGGAGGAGTAGGAATAGCGCGAAGCTTATTTCTCCTTTCGGGTCGTAGTTCCTCGGAACAACCCTCCTTATACCCACTTTATAGTTTGTTTAGCTTTTCAAGGTGAGCCGTACGTCGTAAGAGACACAAATGGTAAGTTTTTAAATCTTTTGTTCGAGTTGGGAACCAACAAGTTCACCGGAAGTTATTATGATAATACCTCAGTTGAGAATATTATATTTTGGTATTTTACCAATTTTGTGATTTATGATAATTAAAGACAATGTTTTTATCTTTTTGGTTCTTCTTTTCTTTTTAATTTTTTAAATGATAATTATTACTAAAGAAATTGAAAATATTTTATGTACCTTTTTTTTAAAATTTGTCTATATAAAAATATTCACATGCTTCAAAACACAAAATGCCTAAACGCAACTATAGAGGTTTCACAAGCCTCCCTTGGCAGCTGGCGCCCAATAATTGTTCCTGTCTTCCAAACTACACCCTTAAAAAATATGATATTATATAATAAAATCATAAAAATATATATAGTAAGGAATAGTCTAAAGCGGAATCTATAAAACCGAGATGTAGTATAGAATGTTCCCGGGTTTTGTTTTATCCCAACGAGTACTGGTACTAGAGAATCGATATTACAGTCGACGATTTGAGTTTGAAGGAGGAATAAATGGATTTGAGAGTGCAGGAAGTTAAATTAAACAATAACAAACAAAAACGTTTTTTAGCAAAACCTAAAAATTATGAATATTAAACTGGGTAAAAAAAAACGAGAGACGATTCCCGAACTAAAGTGGGAATAAACCTAATTTTTCATAATTAAACCCTAGAAGAAATTTTTGCTTTCTAAACTACTCTAGGAACAATAACGAAGAATAAAAGCACTATGACCAATAACTGAGTGTTTTGTTGACCAAAAAACGTATGTCAAGACAAATGCCCGCACACGGAACGATCTTTAAAAAATGAAAAAGTTTGTAAAATGACCCTACGAAAAGTTTTATATTTTTCCTACAAACCTATATGGACAAAATCAAAATTTTTCTAAAAAAGAAAAATAAATTTTTTTGATATTTTTTGTATTTTTTTTATGAATTTTTTAAACTTTTAACTATATTTTAATTTGTAGGAATATAATTAAATGAATTCGAAAATATTCTGATAATTTTACTAAAAATACTTTTATACTATTAAAATCCTAGAAAAAATAAAAAAACACAAGTTGGAATTGCCCTCTTTTTTTTTTGGAATAAACTTAGTGAAGCAAAGTTGTTTAGCTCCGTGGGGTCCTTACAACTTTGTCAACTTCAGACTTTTTATGAAAAGTTGTTAAATAAGGCTAAAAAACAGCTTTATAAAGTCGACGACAGAAAATTGCCTTAAAAGGGACTTAAAGCTAAAATTTACCTAAGTCTTTGGACATAGTGGCAAATAGCTAAGACTATGGACAAAAAGCTTATGGGGATAACTATCCAAATAAGCAATAGGAAGCTAAAAAAGCTAAAAACTAATAAGCTGGAAATGCTTAAGCTTGACAGAAAACTAAATATGCTTTAAAAGGCTTAAAATCTATGTGCTTGGACAAATAAGCTAGTAAAAAGGGCAATGAGCACAAAAACTAAGTATACTATCCTAAAAAGCTACTAGGAAACAAAATGAGCTTATGAAATAAGCTGAATAAGCCAAGAATGAAATAAGCAATCCCTACACTTAACTCTAAGCTAAAACAGTAAAGAGGGGTTTTCTAGCTTAAAATTAAGCTATCTAAAAAGCTTTTTAAAGGCTGAAATTTAACAAGCTTATCTAAGGGCTTATAGGCTCACAAAATAAGCCAAGAAATTGGGCTTAAGAACACTAAAAGCTTAAGAAAAAGAAGCTTAAAATCTCCCCTTTGCACCAGGGGAGATTAAAGCTTAACACAAGTGGCTTATTTGACAGCTTTTTAAAAGCTGTCAAATAAGCTCAAAATTAGAAAATAAGCTTAAACAGCTTAAGTATACTATGAAGTAGACTTGTGCACCAATTTTTGACTTTTAAAAATCATTAAAACTTGCTGAATTTCGATAGTGAAAATGGGCCTTTGATTTTTTAAAACTGCTACTAAAAAGGTCTTGGGTGGTTTTGACTTACCAAGTCAAAAGACCAAAGGGTGTTGACAGCTTGTGTTAACACACTAAAACACACTCTTTTTGAGACCTTAACTCAAAATCCAAGTGCTTAACTAAATAAGCACTTGTGGAGTTCTTAAAAATCCACAGTTTCAAAGATGGTTTAGAAAAACTTTGGAAAACAATTTTAAAGCTTTAAAACTTTTAAAAACAGCTTAAAACTAAACCTAAGCTAAATCTATTTTGAGACTCCAACCCATACACAAAGCCATTTTGACCCGTTTTTCATGTTGACCCAAACACCCTTTTAATTTTGAAAAGTGGATTTAAAATCTAAAAAAAACTAAGTTAACCTGAGATTTTTGAAGGATTACTACTACTTAAACTATATTAAACAATAAGAAGGTAAAAACAGAACTAATAAGCATAAAAAAAATGGGAAATAAGCTATGACAGAAATAGGCTTTTTTAGACAGTTTTCAAAGTAAAGTGCATACAATGAAATGAAAAGCATGAAAAGGCATATTAGACATTGATAAACATGAATAAGCACACAAAAACAGAAATAAGCTAAAAATAAGCTGAATAAGCTTATTGCTACAGTAATAAGCCAAAGTTAAAAGAAAATGTACCTTTGATCCTTTTCTCAAAAAGGACTTTTGAAACCTAATTAAGCTCTAAATCCTACCCCAAGCTTAAAAATAAGCTTAAACTAAGTCATAACCCAATAAGCCATCCACATTTGCTTATTCATCCATGCTTTTCAATCCAACAGTGACTTTGTCTCTAAGCTTTATATAAAAATGTTGAGCAGGTTATAAAAACAGCTTATATTGAAAGCTTAAAAGATTTTTAAGAAGGCAAATGTAACTTAGAAAACAAGTAAAGAAAACTTAACTCAATTTCATTAAAATGAAGTACAAGTACAATTAAAAGCTTTGAACTGAAAAACACTTAAAACTATTTAAAAACTACACTTAAACTACATAAAACTACTCTCTCAGCCACAATGGCTTTACAATCTTTATATAGGAAAAACGACTAGGTCTCTTTTCTCTTGTCTTCTTTCACTTGTGTTTCTTTGTAGACACAACAAAAGGGTTGTGTTTGTTTTGTGAGTGCAAAGAGCAAACAA
>BQNB010000497.1:0-26539 GCA_026074375.1 Tanacetum coccineum | reverse complement strand
CACTTGCTAACATAAGTGGCAATATCCGCCTTCATGTTAGGCCACCAATACAACTGCTTCAAGTCTTGGTACATCTTGTCAGAACCCGGATGAATAGAATATTTTGACTTGTGAGACTCATGCATGACTAGAGTCCTTAAGTCGCCATAATACGGTAACCAACTCCTGTTGTTTAAACATAAGGTTCCGTCTGCACGGGGTTTTAATCTTTCTTTTATAAGGTCTTGTTGGAGCATGCCTCCAACATCTTCGGCGGTAAGGTTTTCAGGTTTTAATGCTTCGGTTTGAGCTTCTAGGATTTGCTTGGGAAGATTCAAGCCAATAGTCATGACTAAGGCTCAGACCCTTAAAGGTTTAACCCTTTCTTTTCTGCTTAATGCATCAGCAACCATGTTCGCCTTCCCCGGGTGGTAGCGGATTTCACAATCGTAGTCACTAAAAAGCTCCAACCAACGTCGTTGTCTCATGTTCAACTCATTTTGGTCAAGGATGTGTTGTAAGCTCTTATGGTCAGTGAACACGGTACACTTTGTCCCGTATAAGTAGTGTCTCTACATTTTAAGGGAAAACACTACAGCTCCAAGCTCTAGGTCATGAGTGGTATAGTTTTTCTCTTGAATTTTCAGTTGTCGAGAGGCATAGGCTATAACCTTCTCGTTTTGCATAAGCACCGCACCCAATCCTTTATGTGAAGCGCACAATAAACAATAAAGTTTTATGATCCTTTAGGCAAGGCCAAAATAGGTGCGCTACATAGCTTCTGCTTGATCAACTGAAATGCAGTCTCCTCCTTTTCTTCCTAGTCGAACTTCACATTCTTCTGAGTCAGTTTAGTCATGGACTTTGTGATCTTGGAAAAGCCTTCAATGAATCTTCTGTAATAACCGACGAGTCTTAAAATTGGCGGATCTCTATTGGATTCTTAGGAGATGCCCAATCTTTAATTGACTCGATCTTTGCAGGATCTACATGGATGCCCTTGCTATCTATCACATGTCCGAGAAACTGTACCTTTAGACACTATAAAAAAATTGCCATTTAGTGGCACACATTTTTTGTGACACACTGTGTATGTGCCACTATAGTGTGTCTTTTATGGCAGATGATTATGTGTCACTAAATATATTAACGATTTAGTGGTACTTTACACTTTTTGCCATGAATGTATAACTTTAATTGTGGCACAAAGTTAAGTATGTCATAATATCTTACTAGAATTAACGTCATATACATATTTTATGCCATTAAATACATTGTCGATATTTTTTGTTATTTCTAATTGTGCCACCATTACCTAAAAATAGTTCTTAGATACTATGTATTTGACAATTTAGGCGGGCTTAAGCTAAAAACCCAAAATTGAAAACATTAAGTGCGCTCTAATCCCTCAAAATTTCCGTTTGATATTTGCAATTTAAAAACCCTACACCTCAGCCTATTTCTAAGCCGTAACTATCATTTATATCATATTATCTATCACTATTTTTATCGTCATCGTTCTTTAGCCACCGCCGTCAGAGGGAAGAGAGTGGTCGTGCCAAGCTATGGCGCGAGATTGAGCCATGGCGCACCACTCCGTCGTTCGCGCCAAGGTCTCTCGCTCCGTGGCTAACAGCTCACGCGAAAGATTTTTTTTTTTGAAAAAGTATCCGTTGGGGGGAGCGGGTTTTTGAAAAAAATACTCACAAAACCTTATTTTTACCCTTTTAAAATCATATAAATACCCCCTTTATATTCTATAACTTCGCACACAATTTCTATATATATTACAGATCAATACTTCTCATTTTTTTTTGAAATATGAATCCAAATAATCTCAACGATTTCGACACAACCAACACATACGATCATTATGATGCTTTCTTTCAACCCGACCGCCCAAAACATAGTACAAAATTCACGGGTTTCTCCACCCCTCTTTTACCCTGCAACCCAAACCACCCCATGGACAAACCATTTCCCCCCCTCCACTAACTTTCCCAGCTGTAAGATTGCCAATGTGGCAATCCCACACTTCTCAATGACCATCCCAACGGCCAAGATTGACTTTTGAAGAATTGAAGGCCATGATTTGTTTGCTTTCCCCCCTCACAAAACAAACACACCTGTGTTTGTGTGTCTACAAGAAAGCACAAAAGGAAAAGACACAAAGTCCTAGTCGTTTTTCTTTTTTCTATATAAAGATTGTAAAGCCCTTGTGGCTACTAGTTAGTTTTTAAGTGAGTTTTTATGTAGTTTTAAGTTTTTAGTTAGTTTTATGCAGTTTTACAAGTTTTTTTTTAGTCAAGTATAATTAGTTTTTAAAAGTCTCTTTGTATTTGTACTTCTTGGTTAATGAAAATTCAGTGAATTTTTTTTATGTTCTAAGTGTTCTAAAAATCTCTTAAGCTCACATTTAAGCTATTATATCATTTGTCTTACAAACATTCTCACCAAACTTTTAAAAATTCAAAAGGGAAATAGCAAGTTACTGTTGGGTTGAAAAAGCTTGGAGGAATAAGCTAACATGGAAGGCTTATTGGTTTATAGCTTAGTTTTAGCTTAATTTTAAGCTTGGGGTAGGATTTAGAGCTTATTTAGGTCTTCACAAGATCCTTTTTGTGAAAAGGATCAAAGGTACATTTCTCTCAAATTTTGCTTAATTACTGTAGCACAGCTTAAAGTTAGCTTTTTTTTTTCAGCTTATTGTATATATTCTTTATGCTTTATTAATGTTAATTTCATGCTTAATTTTTGCCTTTAATCTCCATTTTCATGTTTAGTTTAGTTAAACTGTCAAGTATAGTTTCATAAATCGTTCACTAGTTTATTGTTCCATTTCAAAGTGCTTCTTAGTTCATCTTTTTACTTAATATTGTTTAGCATAGCTTAAGTAGGTTTTTAGACTTTTAAAAATCACAGTAAACTTATAGTTTAATATAAGATTTTAAGTCCATTTCCAAAAATTAAGGGGGTGAGGGTTTGGGTCAGCCACACAAAACGGGGTCCAAAAAGGGTATGTGCATGGGTTGAGGTAACTAGTTTAGTTTAAGCTTTAAGTTTTAAGCTTAATTTAAAGCTGTTTTTTTAAAAGTTCTAGGTATTGAAAAATTGGTTTTCCCTCCAAGGTTTTCCTAAACCATTTTTGAAACTGTGACTTTTAAAAAGGGCAACAAGAGCTTAGTAGGTTTATAAGCACTTGGAGCTTTGAGTTTAAGATTAAAAAAGGGTCTGTTTTGTGTGTTTTAATCAAGCTAACAAACATCTTTGGTCTTTTGACTTTGGTGAGTCAAAAATCACCAAGTCTTTGAGTGACAGTTTTAAAAAAGCAAAGCCCCTTTTTCACTGTTAAAATTCAGCAATCTAAAATGATTTTTAAAAGTCAAAATTTGGTGCATAAGTCCATAAGCTAGGGTACTCAATCTGTTTTAGCTTATTTTTTTGTTTAGAGCTTATTTGACAGCTTTTAATAAGCTGTCAAATAAGCCCTTGAGTTTAGCTTAAAATCTCCCCTGGTGCAAAGGGGAGACTTTAAGCTCTCATTGCTTAGCTTTTAAGTCCACTTAAGCCCAATCTCTTGGCTTATTTTAAGAGCTTATAAGCTCTTGTATAAGCCTTCTAAGTTTCAGCCTTTAAAAAGCTTGTTTGTTGGCTTATTTTTAAGCCCAAACTTGGCTTTTGACTGTTGTTACATGACTTAGGCATAGGGATTGCTTAATTTTCATTTTTGCTTATACACATAGTCATAAGCTCCTTTGTGTCTTAAATAGCTTATTTAGATTAGTTAGTTAGTTGTTAAGCTTGTTTGGTCTTTTTCTTAGCTTATTTCGACCACAAAGCCAAAATGACTTAGCAAATTTTTGCTTTTAAGCATTTTAAGCATTTCTGTCACTTTTAAGCTTATTTTTAAGCTTATTAAGGGCGTTTCATAAAAAGTTGTAGTTGACAAAGTTGTTAAGCCCCACGAGCTTAACAACTTTGCTTTTTTAAGTTTTCGAAAAAAAAAGGGGAAAGACAAGAGGTCCGGGTGAGCAAGACTCGAACCCGTGACCTCTCGATACAGTCCCCTTTGTACACACTCCTTACCACTGCGCCCTTGGGTCTTTTTCGTTAAAGACTCAAGGGCTTTAATATTTAAGGGTGTTTTGGCTTGTTAAGCTAATAAGCTGTAACAGCTTATAACGAGCTTATTTTTAAGCCAAACTTTTGTTTCTTAATTTTCGTAGGATTATTATAGTGTAAAGAATTTTTGGTAAAATTTTCAGAATTTTTCGTAATCATTTAATATTTTTTATAATTTAATTTAGTTAAAAGTTTAAAAAATTCATAAAAAATACAAAAATTATCAAAAAAATATTTTGCTTTTTTAGAAAATTTTATTTTGTCATATAGTTTGTAGGAAAAATTTAAAAATTTTCGTAGGGTCATTTTTACAACTTTTCACTTTTTAAAGAACGGTCCGGGTGCGGGATTTTGTCTTGACTCGTTTTTGGGTCAAACGAACTCCGTTTTCGGTCTAGTCTTTTTCATTCTTCGTTATTTGTTCCCTAGAGTAGTTTAGAAGCAAAAATTTCTTCGTAGGGTTAATTTTAAAGATTTTAGGTTTTTCCCCCTTTGTTCGGGATTCGTGCTCTCGTTTTCTAGTTTAATTTCATAATTTCTAGGTTTTTCTTAAACGTTTTTGTTTGTTATTGTCTAATTTGACTTTTCCACCTCCTCAAATCAATTCCTTCATTCAAACTCAAATCTTCGACTGTACCGATCTTCCAGCACAGCCTCGTTGGGGATAAACGACCCGGGAACACTCTATACTACTTCTCGGTTATATTGATCTTGTTGATTTTTAGACTTATATATATTTTATATTTTATATATTATATATATGGTGTAAAAACTTACAATCAATTTTTGGCGCCGTTGCCGGGGAGGCTGTGATACCGATTTTCGTTACGTTTGACAAATTGTGTTTGAATCTGTGAATTTTTTTCTTTTATAAAAATCATATAAAATACAAAAATATTTTTCATTTTCTTTTATTAGTATAATTATCAGATAAAAACCAAAGAAAAACCAAAAATATAAAAACATTGTCCATAAAAAAAATAATAAAAAAAAAATTCACAAATTGGTAAAATACCAAAATATAATATTCTCAACTGAGGTATTATCATAATAATTTCCGGTGAACTTGTTGGTTCCCAACTCGAACAAAAGATTTAAAAACTTGTCATTTGTGTCTCTTACGACATACGACTCACCTTGAAAATTTAAACAAACTATAAAGTGGGTATAAGGAGGGTTGTTCCGAGGAACTACGACCCGAAAGGAGAAATAAGCTTCGCGCTATTCCTACTCCTCCGCTCACCTGTGCGTTTATCTTTTTGAGAGCTACCGTGAAGTAAGTAGATTATTTGGTTTAAGTTGTCTTATCTCATTGTCCGTTAAAATCAATTGTGAATAAATCATTGAAAATCCAAAAAAATTAGAGTAAATTTTCTTTTTATATTTCTATTTTGTGCATGCGCACTCGTTCTCAAGCACGTAGACGTCGACAACCACAAGTCCGACAAACTTCTGTTGAATCATCCAATCTTGAGAAACCTGATAATCCTCCCATAGTTACGATGGCTGATAATCGTACTATGGCGCAATTGCTCGAAGCACCCACCGAGGGTTACGAGGATGCGATAGTTATTCCGGAAATCACCGCGAATAACTTTGAGATCAAGCATGGTCTTCTGAATCTTGTCCAAAACAAGCAATTTTTTGGAAATGATAAAGAAGACCCACATGCTCACATCCGTTATTTCAACAAGATCACTTCTACGATGAAGATTTCGAACGTACCAAATACGTCGGATTAAGCATATGCATTTCCGTTTTCTCTTGAAGGGGCAGCCCGGATATGGCTAGAAAAAGGAACCCCCTCGTACGATTATGAAACCTGGGATGATCTTGGTTTCGAAATTTATTAACAAACTTCCCTCCCTCAAAACGGACAAATCTCCGAAAATGAAATCACGAGATATCAGCAAAAATTTTAATGAAGTTTTATGAGGCTTGGGATCGTTTCAATGATCTTTTAAGGGGATGCCCTCATCATGGATTTTCAGAATTGCATCAACTCGATACATTCTACAATTCCCTCAACTCAATTGATCAAGATTCATTGAACTCAGCTGCCGGTGGTAACTTCTTAGACAAAATGCCTCGAGAATGTTTAAAAATCTCGATGAGCAGGGTCTAAGTACGACAACCACGAAACAAAGCTGTTGTAAGCTAAAATTGAGTACCACGCTCTTCCACCCAAGCAGTCTCATCTGATGTTGCCTGAACCCTATGACATGGTTTCGGGCATTTAATTCCCGATAGAAAGAACCAAACCCCAGCTTCCGCCCCTATAAAAGCGGTTGAAGAAAGTGTTGTGTAACTTTGTGGGGGAGTCAATCTAATCAAACTGTCCGCCACTAACAGCAACATTTACCATGATAAATATCCAAGAGTATGTGTCCCCCAGGCCGCTGCGGCCAATTTCAACCAAGCAATTTCTGGTAATCGACCCCCGATGGTCCTCAAACAAATCGACCTCCTGGTTTTCCTCCTCATTACAGAATCCTCATGCAAATATCCCAAAACAATTTCAATTCGAGGAAATACTTCAATCAAAACAGAGGAAACAATTTCAACCATAGTCAAGATTTATCGACCTCCCGGTCAATCAACAGTAGCCCATCAAGGACCTGCTTCCTCAGACGACACACGGTGTGTCAAAAACAGATTTTGAAAGATATGTCACAGCCAATGATGCAGTGTTGAGAAACATGCAAAACCAAGGTCAAAACCTGCAATCCCAAATGGCAAATTTGACTGACATGCTTTCAAAATTTGTTACTGCTAATACAGCTTCTACTTCCGGTTCTGGAACTCTTCCTGGTAACACTATTACCAACCCAAAGGAAGATTTAAAAGGTATCACTACCCGAAGTGGTGTTACCATCCAAGGACCGAAAGCAGTTAATCATGATGCCGAGGTGACAAAGGACACGATGCCTCCTGCTAATAACGGAAGCACCGAAGACGTCCAACCTCCTGTTGTTCAAATTCAGTCTCGTAATCCAAATCCTGAGCCCAATGTTGCTCCTGTTGTTGCTCCTGTTCCTAAAGCATCAATTCCATTTCCATCAAGAAGAAATGATGAAAGGCGCAAGGAAAAAGCTAACGACCAAATTGAGAAATTCTATGAAATCTTTAGAGATTTGAGTTTCGAGATTAGCTTTACCGATGCCTTGATGCTCATGCCTAAATTTGCTTCGACTTTAAAAACCTTAATTGGAAACAAAGAAAAATTGAGCGAATTGGCAAGAACTCCTTTGAATGAGAACTGTTCAGCGGTCATCCTCAACAAGTTACCAAAGAAACTTGGAGACCCTGGCCGATTTCTGATTCCATGTGAATTTACGGGGATTACTACATGCAACGCATTGGCCGATCTTGGTGCGAGCATTAATCTCATGCCTTATTCTGTATGGAACAATCTATCTCTTCCTGAATTGACCCCGACTTGCATGACATTAGAACTAGCTGACCGTTCGATCACTAAACCAATCGGTATCGCTGAAGATGTCTTTGTAAATGTGGGAAAATTCCAATTTCCAGCTGACTTCGTAGTTGTTGATTTTGAACCAGACCCCCGAGTACCTTTAATTCTCGGGCGATGTTTCTTGAAAACCAGTCCAGTCAGCCTTTGATAGATAGTTTAAGAAGGTGAGATTACCCTTCGTTGTTGGCAAGGAAGCCATCACATCAACCTGGAGCAAAACTTCAAGATACACACTGATTACAACCATATGACGGTAAACAAAAAATCGACGTCATATATGGCTTTGTGATGAGTATACTCCAGAGGTCTATGATTTTCAAACGTGATCGCGAGTGGCAATCCCACTCCATATTTTGAGCCTATTGTTTCTACTGCTTCTCCAAATCTCACTCCTTTCGGATATATGATTTTCGATTTAATGGAAGAAATCAGATACGTTTCTTGCTCAAGAAGAATGAAATCCAACTTCAACTGAAGTTGATCCAACTTATCAGGATCCTGAGGGGGACATCCTGCTTCTAGAAGCAATTTTGAACAGTGAACCACCACCCCCCCTCCCAAATCATAAAGATTATTTGCCTGGAGTTAGGAAAGAACTCAAACTCTGTGAAGCTAAAACTGTTGAATCTTCCGCTGATGAACCTCCCGAGGTTGAACTCAAGGAACTGTCACCCCGTCTTGAATACGCATTTTTAAAGGGTGACGACAAGTTGCCTGTCATAATTGCTAAAGACTTAAAAGATGAGGAAAAGGCAGTTCTTCTCAAGGTTCTCAAGTCCCACAAGCGAGCCATCGCTTGGAAACTCCTCCAATAAAGGGGATTTTATCCAGAATTTTAAAACTCACAAAATTCTAATGGAAGAGGACTATGAACCATCTGTGCAAAGTCAGAGAAGGGTAAACCTAAAAATCCACGACGTTATCAAGAAGGAGGTTGAAAAACTCCTTGACGCTGGATTGATTTACCCCATCTCTGACAGCCCTTGGGTAAGCCCGGTACACTGTGTACCTAAAAAAGGAGGCATGACCGTCATCACGAATGATGAGAATGAATTGATTCCATACCTCGATTGGTCACGGGATTGGCGAGTATGTATTTGATTAGATAAAACATACTTAAGCCACCCCGGAAAAGATCCACTTCCCATTGCCTTCATGGACCAAATGCTCGAAAGACTACAGAAACGAATACTACTGTTTCCTCGATGGCTTCTCGGGTTATTTTCAGATCCCAATTGACCCAAAAGATCAAGAAAAGACAACCTTTACTTGCCCATTACGAACCTTTCGCCTAATCGTCCGCAAGTCCTTTTGGGCTATGCCAATGCTCCTGCACGTTCCCAACGATGTATGATGGGGCCAATCTACACGATATGATTGACAAACGATGTGAAGTATTTATGATGACTTTTCGTCATTCGGGACTCCTTTCTCTACGTGCCTAACCCCATTTGGAAAAGGATGTTTGAAGAGGTTGAAGACACCAATTTGTCCTTTTAAACTGGGAAGAAGAGCCATTTTTATGGTGAAGGAAGCATTTTCTCGGAACACAAAATTTCTAATGTCGGACTTGGTTGAAAGAGCTAAGGTCGAAGGTAATAGCTAAACTCCCTCATCCGACTTCTTGTCAAAAGGAGTCGTAGTTTCCTTGGGCACGCCGGTTTTTACCGACGATTCATTCAGGACTTCTCGAAAATTGCCCGTCCTATGACTCATTTGCTTGAAAAAGAGACTCCATTTTTCTTTTCTGAAGAGTGTATCGATTCCTTTAATACACTCAAAAGAAAATTGACTGAGGCTCCGATCTTAATTGCTCCCGACTGGGACTTGCCCTTTGAACTAATGTGTGATGCTAGCGACTTCGCAATTGGGGCAGTCCTCGGGCAAAGAAAAAACAAGCATTTCCAACCTATACACTATGCTAGCAAGACTATGAACGAGGCTCAAACTCATTACACTACGACCGAAAAAGAATTACTTGCCGTAGTGTATGCCTTTGAGAAATTCCGGTCATATCTTGTTATGTCCAAAAGCATAGTGTATACTGACCATTCTGCCATCAAGTATCTCTTTGCCAAGAAGGATGCTAAGGCAAGACTCATGCGGTGGATCCTATTGCTCCAAGAATTTGACATTGATGTTCGAGACAAAAAAGGAGCAGAAAATCTTATGCTGAGACTCATCTTTAAGACTGGAAAACCTCACCAAGATAAGTTCGAGAGCACAAGGAAATAAATGAAGCATTTTCCTCTCGAAAACCCTTGGATCTAGTTGCTCTTAAAGATATGTACCCCATTGTTTTGCAGATTTTCAAACTACAATGCGGGGAAATTATCCGTTATCAAGGGAAGAGCATTCCCACAAAAAAATTAAATTCATCAAGGATGCAAGCATTATTTCTGGGATATCCCTTTCCTGTTTAAAAACTGTGCTGATCAAGTATAAGAAACTTTGTGTTTGCTGGCAAGAAGCTTAGACATTCTCAAACTTCCACAGTGGACCTACTGGGAGTACAACTATGGTGCAATTACACAGCAAGAAAAGTCCTTCGATTCAGGATTCTATTGGCACCACCAACTACAAGTGATGCCCATGACTTTATCCACCCATTGTGACATTTGTCAACTCTAGGAAAAACTACAGCAACGTGATGAGAGGCCACAAAACTCTCATCCAAGTTTGCAAAATCTTTGACATCTGGGTCCATTGAATTTTATGGGGCCCCGTTCCCGTCTTCAAGAGGGAACAAGTACATACTCGTGGCTGTTGACTACTTGTCAAAATGGGTTGAAGCAAAAGCGCTCCCCACCAATGATGCCCGAGTTGTTTGCAAATTTTTAAAAACTCTCTTTTCTCGATTTGGTGCCCCCCGAGCTATCATAAGTGATCGCGGAACACACTTTTGCAATGACCAATTTACAAAGGTCATGCTTAAGTATGGAGTCACTCATCGTCTCTCCACCGCGTATCACCCACAAACAAGTGGGCAAGTCGAGGTGTCAAATCGTGGTTTAAAGCGTATTCTTGAGAGAACCGTAGGAGAAAATCGTGCCTCCTGGTCGGACAAACTAGATGATGCTCTCTGGGCCTTCCGCACAGCTTACAAAACACCCATCGGGTGCACTCCGTATAAGCTTGTGTATGGAAAGGCATGTCATCTACCGATCGAGTTAGAGCACAAAGCCTACTGGGCCCTCAAGCATACAAATTTTTGATGATCAAACTGCGTGTGTCACAGGAGGAACGTATTTCACCTGAATGAACTAAATGATCCCTTCGTGATCAAGCCTACTTCAAACTCTGTATGAGATCTATAAGAGAAAACCAAGATGATACATATGCTAAATTAAAAACCGCGTTATTCAACGTTGGTGAGTTGTTGCTTCACTTCAACCTCAAGAACCTTCATATATTCTCGGGAAATTGAAAACCCTTGGTCCCCGACCCATTCACCAATGTTCAAGTATTTCCTTATGGCACCATCCGAGTATTCAAAACTCCGGCCAAGATTTCAAAGTGAATAGGTCATCGTTAAAACGCCTACTTTGGTAGGGGACAAACCAACCAAGTTATCCCGTATCTCCAGACGTTTCCCCATGGACCAATAATTGGATCGGGGACGGGTCCAAGCATAGCGACCCTAAACAAGCGCTTCGTGAGAGGCACCCATGCTTAATCATAAATATATAATGATTGTTGTGTGAGGAAGGCTTACATTTTTTTCATTCCCGCGTGTTTATGTCCATATTTTGTGTTGTATGTCCAGGATTTCCCGGAATGTGAAGACTCTCATCATACATGAGTTTCACGCCTCATCTTCCGTTTTGGGAATCTGCAAGTATCCAAATCTAATCGACTAGACTTTGTATCCTTTGCACACTTCATAAACGGCCTTAGATATTACGTATTAACCCTTTGAAAACAAATATAGTAGGCGGTGTTTAACGGAGGGGATGGGAGGGGTCGAGGACATGTTTAGTTCTAGTATGGGGGGGGGGAATCTTCATTTGATTTTTTGGCCTGCATCGTTTGTTATCACGCAATCCCCGATTTTACCACCAAATTTTTTGCAAAAATACCAAAAAAATTGCAAAAAAAAAATAAGTGTTTTGTCACAGTTTTGACTTTCCTAATGGGTAGAATGAGAATAATTTTTGACTCGATCGGGCGTGTTGAGCCCTAGCTAGTTCCTCACCTTACCGCTTGTAGGCAAGCTTTTCACGAATTCGTTTGCTTCGAATTTTAATAAGGAGAGAAGAACAAGAGTGAAAGAAGTTAATATTAAGTTTAATGTGCTGAACAAAAAACTTAAATTAGAAACAGTGGCTTTTTCTCCCAATAGCTTCTAATCCACCTAATCATACTACTCAATTCAGTTCAACTAAGTCAATCAATGTTTTTAGAAAAAGCCGTCAATTGTAACTTTGATTCTTTAAAGCGAGGATTTTCATGTTCTTAATAATTCGAAAGTTAAAATGCCAAAGAAGCATGAATGAAGTATGAATGCAAAAATGCATGAATATTGAAATTATGCCAATAAAGCATACATTTGATTATATGGAACAAGTAAAAGATGTGTCGTGATATCCCACTCCGCTAACCACGAGGTGGGGGTTTCAAAACTAATACATATTTTTGCTTCAAGGCTTTGGTGGGTGTTGTGATATCTCACCAGGAAGCGAGGTCTAGGTGAGGGTTCAAACTAAGACACTTATCCTTAGCCATAATAGGAAGAAGGTGTTGATGTGATTTCCCACTACGCTAGCAACGGGGTGGGTTTTTAAACTAAGAACACCGGTCGTTGGTTGTGATATCCTACTAGGGAGCGAGGCCTAGGTAGGTGTTCAAACTAAGCAACGCATTCCTAGCTTTAAGAACTTATGATTATAATGATGAAGATGTTGCAAAAAGTTCTACAGTTAAAATCTCGTTCTTTAAAATCAAGTTACAAGGTCCTAAAAAGTTGTTGCTTTGAGTCATGATTCATCATTGAAATTAACGATATGAAATTGATTATGAAATGAGATCACACTTTAATCATATTTACTTATGTTGGGAGATTAAAAGATATCACAAGTAAAAGTATGGAGTGCTTACATTAGAGTTATATTTAACAAATGTGATCCTGTTTAAATGCTTGGTTTTGGAGCTAGTGAAAAATCGGGACATGAAATATCCGTCCAGGGACATCCGTAGATTATTCCTTATGTCGTTTCTCATTCTGTGACCCAGTGTTGATATAATAAAGGGGAAGTCAAACATGGAAGGTCAAAGAAAAGAAAAAAGAAAAATCCAAAAAAATTAGGGATAGTTTTGTAGACAATTAAAAAGTGGTTGAAAACGGACCTTGTCGAAGCTATAGATTCTTTATGTTCCCTTGACGGAACAATTATCTACTTTTCGAGGTTATAGTCGAGGGGGATTAGATTCTTAGTTATATCGTAATGTTACTTCAAACATTGCGTTAGGACCACGGCAAGACCTTAGTATGGGATTTTTTGGTATGATGGCTTAATTACACATACCTTTTACTTTAAAAAGAGCTAAAATAACCAAAAACGGACTTAAAATGCCAAATATATGCTTGTTTTGCTAATTGTATTGTGCAGGAACGGATAACTAAGAAAAGGACGAAAAACAAAGCCAAAACGACAAAACCGGACTCGGAATGGAAAAGACTGTGAAAGACAAAGCCAAATCGAAGCCGAAAAATCAATCAAGTCAAAAAGTCAACAGAAAAGTCAACTGGTCAAAGACAAAGTCAACCCAAGTCAACCCCGAGGCCAAAAGTCAAAGAAATATAAGTTTAGGGACTGAAATTGTAAATCCCTAAACTTATATTTAAAGAAGAAAAGAGGAGAAAGGAAGATAAGGGCCAAACTGCCATTTTTGCAAAGATATACCACAAGGGCCAAAGCTGTCAAGTTCCTTAACTATTAATCACCAAGGACGAGTCTTGCAAAGAAACATATAACTCTTGGGGACTTGTTTTGCCAAGTCCCCAAAGTTATTTAACCACAAGGACGATGGATGCAAAGTGACATATCACTTTGAGGGGCCAACTTTGCCATTTCCACAAACCATTCACCCTGTCACCCCCAACCTCTATAACTCTTTTTCCCGCCCAAAACATAGTACAAAATTCACGGGTTTTCGTCACCACCATCATTTACCCTGCAAAAAAACCAAAGCCACACCATGGACAAACCAGTCCCCCCTCCACTAACTTACCCAGCTGTAATATTGCCAAGATGGCAAATCCACACTTCTCCGGGATAGACCATCCCAACGGCCAGTTGACTTTTGAAGAATGAAGGCCCTTATTTGTTTTGCTTTCCCCCCTCACACAATAAACACTCCTGTGTTTGTGTGCTACACGAAAAGCCCAAAAGAAAAGAAGACACAAAGTCCCTAGTCGTGTTTTTTCTTTTTCATATATAAAGATTTAAAAGCCCTTGTGGCTACTAGTTAGTCTTTAAGTGCGATATTTTATGGTAGTTTAAGTTTTTAGTTAGTTTTATGCAGTTTTACAAGTTTTTTTTAGTCAAGTATAATTAGTTTTTAAAATGTCTCTTTTAATTGTACATCATGGTTAATGAAAATTTCATTGGAATTTTTTTATGTGCTAAGTGTTTCTATAAGATCTCTTAAGCTCACATTTAAGCTATTATATCATTTGTCTTACAAACATTCTCACCAAACTTTTAAAATTTCAAAAGGGAAATAGCAAGTTACTGTTGAATTGAAAAAGCTTGGATGAATAAGCTGATATGGATGGCTTATTGGTTTATAGCTTAGTTTTAGCTTATTTTTAAGCTTGGGGTAGGATTTAGAGCTTATTTAGGTCTTCACAAGATCCTTTTTGTGAACAGGATCAAAGGTAAATTTCTTTCAAATTTTGCCTTTAATTTCTAGTACACAGCTTTATTAGCTGTATTATTTTTAAGCTTTATTTATATCTTATTGATGCTTATTAATGTTAAATATTCTGCTTAAGTTTGCCTTTAATCTCAATTTCATGTAGTTTTAAGTTTAAAACTGTCAAGTATCGTTCAAAATGTCACTAGCTTATTTTCCATTTTCAAAATGCATATTATGATTCATTTTTTTACTTAATTATTGTTTAGCATAGCTAGTAGGTTAGACTTTAAAATCTCAGTAAACTTGTTAGTTATAATAAGTTTTTAAGTCCATTTCACAAATTAAGGGGTTTTGGTTCAGCACTCACAACGGGTCAAAAAGGATGTGCTGGTTTAGGTAACTAGTATAGTTTAAGCTTAAGTATTTTAAGCATGATGTTAAAGCTCGTTTTTAAAAAGTTTCTAAGGTTTAAAAGATTGTTTTCCAAGGTTTTCAAAACCAATTTTGAAACTGTAGACATAATATCACAAGGGCTACCAAGAAGCATAATATTTATAAGCACTAGGATATTTGTAGTAACGATAAAAAAAGTGTCTGTTTTTTGTGTTTTAATCAAGCTCAACAAACAACTTTGTCCTTATGACTTTGATGAGTCAAAATCACCAAAGTCTAATGAGGACCGATTTTAAAAAAGCCAAGCCCATTTTTTTTCACTGTTAAAATTCAGCCATCTAAAATGATTTTTAAAAGTCAAACAATTTTGGTGCATAAGTCCAATAAGCTAGGGTACTCCAAACTGTAATAAATCTTATTTTATTGTTTAGAGCTTATTATTGCACAGCTTTTAATAAGCTGTCAAATAAGCCCTTGAGTTTTAGCTTAAACTCTTCCCCTGGTGCAAAGGGAGACTTTAGCTCTCAATTGCTAGCTTTTACTAAGTCCACTAAAGGCCCAATCTCTTGGCTTATTTTAAGAGCTTATAAGCTCTTGTATAAGCCTTCTTAAGTTTTCACGCCTTAAAAAGCTTGTATGGTTGGGCTTATTTTAAGCCCAAACTTGGCTTTTGACTGTTTTTACATGACTTAGGTATAGGGATTGCTTAATTTTCATTTTTGCTTATTCAGCTTATGTCATAAGCTCCTTTGTGTCTTAAATAGCTTATTTAGATTAGTTAGTTAGTTGTTAAGCTTGTTTGGTCTTTGTCTTAGCTTATTTCGACCAAAAGCCCAAAATGACTTAGGAGTTGTTAATGTGTTAATAGCATATGAACTTTTCATATTTACTTTCATTTATAATAACTTTTTGTTTTGTCTATAGATCCGCGTCTAAGAGATGTCGAGAGGTTCTTTACAAAGGATGAAGTTATTCTTCTTTTGATAGTTTTAGGCATATTGTTTAGTTCTGTATATTTAGTTGGATTTATGTACTTGTGATATTATGTTGTATTTCTTGTATATTGGAGAGATTTGCTGATTAATGAAGATTTCTTTTTTATGTAAATCTTTAAGTTGTTCGTTTGATATTGTTATGGTGAAATAAAATTCGGTATTTTATCAAATCTTTGGAGATATAGAAAAGTGTTATTTCTTGTATATTGGAAAGCTTTGTTGATCAATAAAGATTTCATTTTCATGTAAATCTTTAAATTGTTCGTTTGATATTGTTATGGTGGAATAAAATTTGGTATTTTATCTATATCGGGGATATAGAAAAGTGTTACGACGACGCGAATTACTGTCGAAATATGCATCGGTAGCTCATAATATATGCCATTAAAACCATTTGAGTTTTTCTAACATAACACGTATTCAATGGCACAACACATTTGCCACAAAATAGTTTTTAGTGTATTGTGACATGTTATTAAGTGCCACAACTTCCATAAAGTTTGCAACAACATAACACAAAAGTGTCACTAAAATCTTATAGTGGCAGTGTAGTTAGTGACACTTTTTATTTGTGCCACTGAATGTCTAACATGATTTTAGTGGCACTTATTCCGCCTATTGTGGCACTTTCTCTGTGTTACTAAATGTCATTTTTTTTGTAGTGGGAATCCAAAATTCACACTTTGAGAATTTTACGTACAACTCCTCTTTCTTAAGTAATTCCAAGATTAGTTTGAGATGCTCTTCGTACTCTTCCTTGTTCTTTGAGTAAACTAGTATATCATCGATAAAGACAATCATAAATTTATTCAAGTACGGCTTGCACACCCGATTCATGAGGTCCATAAATACAGCGGGCGCGTTTGTCAAACCAAAAGGCATCACTTGAAATTCATAATGGCCATAACGCGTCCTAAACGCGGTCTTCGGAATATCTTCCTCGCGAACCCTCAACTGGTGGTAACCTGATCGCAGGTCAATCTTCGAGTAGACACTCGAACCTTGCAGTTGATCGAACAAGTCATTAATTCTAGGAAGTGGATAACGGTTCTTCACCGTAAACTTGTTCAGTTCATGATAATCGATGCACATACGAAACGATCCGTCTTTCTTCTTGACAAACAAGACCCGGGCTCCCTAGGGCGAGGAGCTGGGTCTTATAAATCCCTTATCGGATAGTTCTTAAAGTTGTTCCGCCAGTTCTTTCATTTTGGATGGTGCTAGCCGATAAGGCGCCCATACTACAGGTGCAACACCTGGTACCAAATCAATTTGGAACTCTACTTGTCGAGCTGGTGGAACATTCGGCAAGTCTTCAAGAAAGACTTCAGGAAAGTCTCTGACAATCGGCACGTCCTCAAGTCGCTTCCCCTCTGACTTATCTTTGGCTTCCTTCGTGGTAATGTGTGCCAAAAAGACATCACATCTCTTTGACAAATACTCTTGTGCTTTAGTGCACGAAATGATATTCAGTCAGGATTCCTCCCTTTAGTTGTTTCCATTGCTTTGAAAAATTAACGTCTCTTTTCCGAAAGGAACACGTACAATCTTCTCGTCACATATGATCACTCCATGATACTTTGCTAACTAATCCATTCTAATAATGACGTCAAAACTACCTAGTGGGACAGGCATCAAGTCGATGTTGAAAGGGAGATTCATGAAGTTTAGAGTGCAACATCGAATTATGGTGTTAACTCCTATGATTTCCCATCGGCTAATTCTACGTCATAATAATTTTCTAATGTAATGGGGGTAATGTCAATCAAGGCACTAAAGGTAGTAGATACAAAGCTCCTATCCGCACCAGTATCAAACAAAATTGTAGCATAACGGTTGTTGAGAAGAAACATACCCGTGATGATGTTAGAGTCCGGGCTAGCATCTTTTCCTCTCAAAGCATAAGCTCTTCCTTGAGCTATGTCATTTCCATTTCCATTCCCATAGTTCTTTAGTATTGGGCAATTCTTCTTTATGTTCCCAGTGTTACCACATTCGTTACCATATTCATAGCATGCCCCTGTCTTTTGATTCTTGTTGTTGTTGGTATTGACCCGACAATCATTGGTAGTATGACCATACCTCTTGCAGTTTCCACACTTGGGTGCACATTGCCCGGTGTGGTGGTAATTGCACTTGGTGCACAGAGGTAGATTTCCAGTATAAGCCTTCTTTTCACCAGGGCCAGCAGTGTATGCCCTAGCTACATTTTGCTTCTTGTGGGGTTGTTGATTGTTTCTTGATGAATCATCAGCCTTCCTCTTGTTGTCATTCTGCCTTTCTGCATAAGTGCGTAGTTTCTGATCCATCAAGTCGTTGGCCAACTCGATAGCATCATCAAGAGTTTTGGGTCTTGCAGACATGACATTCCCATGAATGTTATCAGGAAGTCCACTGATGTACTTGTCAACCTTTTCGGTCTCATCAGCAAGAAATTTGGTGCACATCAAGGCTAGTTCTTGGAAACGCTGAGTATAAGCTGCAACATCGTTTCCCCTGACCTTAAGATTCCACAGTTCAATTTCAAGTTTCTTGATTTCACCTTTTGGACAATATTTGTCCGTCAACTTCTTCTTGAGAGTCCCCCAAGTCATAGCATAGGCAGCATCATGACCTAAGGTTCTCACATGACCATTCCACCAGGTTAGTGCAGCACCTAGCAGAGTGCAGGTAGCGAACTTCACTTGATTGTCAATGGCACAACCGCTAATGTGGAATACTGATTCCATCTTTTCGAGCCATTGAGACAAGCCAACAACGCCTTCAGTTCCCTTGAAGTTCAAGGGTTGGCATTTCATGAAATCGGTGTAGGAACAGACACGTGCAAGTTACACAGGCCTTCTGATTCCTCCACCCAAACTTTGGCTTCCGTCATCCTGAGTATGGGTAGAGTTTCTTTGGATTGCCCGATCGATCATAGCTTGAGTGGATTATGGAGTCATGGCGTCGTTTGTTCATTGTCTTGTTACAGGCATGATTCTACTAAATCACAAGAATACAATGTACGTGAGATATAATCACAATGTTGATACAAATAGATATGATAATAATAACTAAGCCACAACACAATGGAGAATGAATAAAATGGGATCAACCATAACATAATACGTTAACATTCCATAACATAATGTCAAATCATACATGATTTATTTTGGTACAAAATAACTTACTAATAATCTAGTACATAAATGAAAATACAGTCCTAGAGTCTATTAGTTGGGAGTTACTCATATAACTTAATAGACTATACAAGATAGCTAGAAATAAAAAGTACAACTAACAGCTACTACCGGTGTCCTCCACAGTATCAATCTAAGCTCTAGCCTCTAGTACATGGGTACGCATCATCTGTTTGACTGCACGATCCTCTACAGCCTGACGCTGCCACTCCATACGACTCATGTGAGTCTCCAATGTCTCAAGCCGTGCTAATAATGCCTTATTCTAAGCCTCGGAACTAAGGTAAGCCTGACGTACCTCATGCAACTCTGTCTCGTAAGCAGTCCTCTGGCCTCTTACTACATCAATCTTGAGTCTAATGTCATTGCGGTCAGTCTGAGAATCATGAAGCTGTATGTAGAAATCCTCACTCTCCTTCCTGCGAACCTGTGCCTGGTAGCTGACCTTTAAGTTGACTTCCTCAATGCAAGTCATCATCCTATGCTCAGAAGCTTGTAAAGCTCTAACATAACTAACATCCTCTGCTCTGTCAGCTGCTCTAGACATAGTCCAGGCATCATGACCAGGACTACAAATCAAACCCTGTCCTGCCTCAACAGTATCAACAAAATCATACCGACCTGTAAGTGGTCTAGCAGCAACAACAACAAAACTCTCTCCTACATCACACCCAGGTGGGGGAGCAGTAAGTACAAATCTCCTATGAGGTGGCATGTCCTCCTCGGGAATGTCATCTCTCATACGGATCCTGGTTGCCCTATGACCTAGTGGTGCTTGATCATAGGTAGGGCTGGTGGGTGGTAGTGGAAATGGAGGTAACCCAGCAACAAATGCATCAATAAGTGCCTGGGTAGAAGCAGCCATAGGTGTTTGAGGTTTGACAGATATCCTCGCTCCACAATGTCCAGGTGGTGGTGGTGTGACACCAGTCTCGTCCTCTTCGAATGACTCAGTCTCATCAAAACCCTCAAAGGGCTCCTCGGGATCCTCATCGTCATCCTTGGGATCCTCCTCGTCATCCTCCTCGGGATCCTCATCGTCATCCTCTGGCTCATCTGGATAATCAATAAAATCCTCATTAGTATCCTCCTTCATCGAATCCGAGTCAGCAATGTATCCAGGTGACTCAGCAGTCGGTGAAGCGTCCTCAGCATAAGGCTGATCCTCAACCTGAATGTCATCATCAGATGGTACATGGTGCTCCGGGTGCTCTGGCTCCGAAACATATACTGGTACATGCTCATCCAACTCCATAGGATCAGGTACATAAGCAGGTGACAGTGGTAGTGCCTGCCCTTGTTAGGCAACCTCCTCGTAGGGGTCTATCTCCGAAAGCTCGTCAGCATTCACAAGTAGAATACCTCATGATGGTCCATTCGAATTAAAGGATATGGACGTATAGGTAACTGCAGACGATGCATTTTCTGATGACATGGCTAATCTGTAACCATAATATAAACTCGTATAAGTATATTATATAAGACCAGCAGTAATATACGTAATATAATATTAACACGTATATAACATATGTAAGCACTTAGTATAATCAACTAATGCTAAAATGGTGCATGACATGTAAGCATGTATACTAGATGCAACACTACTCGTTTGCATGTATGTCCCTTTGGAAAATAAAACTTTTGAATGACGCAATGTTTGAAAAACGGTTATAGACCAAGTAAAAATATTTGACCTGGTTCTCTATAACCTTGGCTCTGATACCAATATGTAACCCTCCCAAAATGGGTCGCAGCGGAATATGATGTTCCGAGGGTATTACTTCATAGATCAATAACACAAGATATGAGAACGAACTCTAAAAGAGTCGTTTAAAAACTGATACATTGGATTTCATAAATGGTTTGATATAAAAGGCCACAGGCTTAACTAGGTACAAATTGTAAAGGCAAGATTTTACAATATAAAAAATTTCCTATGTATGGCACGTACAATCTTTATAGCGGATATGATTCAAAGGACCATCCAATGTACTCAAAGGACTTGACGTTATTGACTGAGAAACATGTTTAAACTGTCAACAATAATGTTGGTGAATTTATAGGTTTATAAATTAAATGAAGCGGATAGCAAGATTTCCCTGTAATAAAGTAACGAATACAATATCACATAAATGTATTACGATATGCACTAAGTTCGTGACACTGAAGCTAAACAATGTATATATATCAAATACATATAAATTATGATGCCCAATGTAGATGTTCAACCCGTAACATCTATGAGTCCGAAATGGTATACATTCATCGTTTCTGGCCAACCGGTAAACTAGCAAGTGCTACTTGCCTGAACGGGGATGTTAATTCCCAAATAGATCTATTCATAACATTCGTGCTTACAATCTAGTAATTAACAGTTCATGATGATAGGCATAGTGGGTTATAGCTACTTAGGCAAACCCATAATATTTGAATTAAAATGTACTTGCATCCATTTTTTAAAACAAATATGATCTCATCCTTGAGATTTGATAAATGATTGAAAAGTATAAGATGGGGACTATAAACTCACCTTAGTGATATAATGAGGTAGCAACAAATATGAAACGAACAAGGTAAATGATGCACGCGAAAAAAATGCAAACTCTATCCGCTACCTAAATAAATAATACTCATATTACTAATCATGTAATATACTACAATGCATGCAATCTTGTCCTTAGTATGTGCTTGAGTTTGAGAAGATATTACTTGTTTATAAATGTGACTTTTCATGAAAATCGAATCATATTCTCTTATTATTAAACATGTAGACTACGATATCAGACATTTTAGGATCTTAGTCTTGCATACTTTAGAAGTTAGCTTAGGTCGACCCTTGGATTGGCTTTTAAACGTGTCAAATAAATCGGCGAAGTTATGACAAAAATAAAGTAAAAGTGTTAGAGAAAAAAGTTAAGTTTTATTTCTAAAATTTGTGTGACAAACATAGAGTTTTAGGATTAGTTTCCATATTTGTTACTTAACGAAAATGCCAACTAATAGCAGGTTTAAAAATGGACAGGTCGTTACAAACATTCTCAGTTATATATAACATGAACCCACCTTAAATTCGCGGCACCTCCACCAAACGTGCCAGGTTATTAACTGGAAATTTGTAGTGTTACTACTTTTTAATGTATAAAGAGACGAAACTGGATGTGTGAATGTCTAAACTTACAGAAAAAGGTTGTTTAAAGGGTTAAAAACGTGGCTAAAGATGTGTGTGCAACGACTGGTTCCAAAACATAAAATAGTGATTTTGGCTAAGTGTTTTACACGCGATACTCGACTGACTTTGATCACAGATTGTAACTTCGTTACTCAGTATTAGGACAAGATAAAAGTATCTTAGTAAACTAGGTCGACTACAACTAGAAACTATTTTCTGGACTTAGGGGTCACGTTTACTTATCGTACCTTTTTCCCAAAATTACCCATTGCCACGAGTTAATAATAAGAAAAGTGGGCTGTGAACATGTGATTACCCAAATCGACTATTATGCATGCGACACAACATTTGGCATAACGAGGGCTTATTCTAGGATACATTAGCAGCATGATTCAATCATTTAACCTAGATGATCATGCTAAACCAAAGTGTTGCTCATGTTTTACCCGATTAGCAGAAAGAAAAACATAATCTTTCAAGTGATGATTTTATGATAACTTTTATATATAATTTTCCTCAAGCACAACACTAAGCTACATACATTGCACACTTATGATGAAAGGATTAAAGGTATAAGACTCACAAAGATCTTTGAGAAAGACGTGGCCTAAGCTTGAACCAAATGAAAACCCTAATTGCTTAACCCTTACTGATTTGCGACTAACACCTAAACCAAAATCGTTCCACGCACTTAAGCCCCACTGATGCACTTATAACAACACGAAGACACCACCCAACTTGCTTGTACTTCGACCAGAAAAGAGAACCACAACTGACGAATTAGGGTTAGGGTTTTGGGGTTTTGTTATTTTATGTGCGATGGAAGTAAAGATATGGGTTTGCTGCATTTGCGGGAAACAACAAGGCTGTATGAGGAGTAAAACTGGCAGAGTTTGGACGTTGTGTTTGTTATGAATACAAGAAGGATAGGTGACTCTTATTTATACACACACGTATGGAAGTTTTACTAGTCAAATATGAAGTCACGGTCCGGTGTTGATGTATTTGTGGCAAAGTATCTTGTACAGGGTATAAAAGGTGAAGATTGTTGTCTGGGGAAGGAGTTTCTTAATCGTTGAAAGGCTTGAGGGACGTTGAGAATGGTTTATATACGTTCGAGGGTGAAGTAGTAGGGGAAAGGATTTTTTCCAGCGGATTTAGGAGGTAAAAGAGGGTTTGTGAAATCTTGTGTATATCTCCTAAATTTAAAACGTGTGTAAGTTTAAATGGGAGGAATTCAGTCGACCCTTTTGAGATTTTGTAGGGGATTAAGAGTTTTATTTTGGGAGTTTGCCAATTTTCCTAATTCATAGAAGTTAAGGTTTTGGTATAGTTTTTCTTGAAGTATTTTTGCTAGAAACTTGATGAATGAGGATGTATAATTCTTCCTTGTCATGTGAAAGATTTGGAAACAAATATAGAAGGATCTTGGTCCAAGCAAGCAGGGTCGTGTGTGGTCTTAACGAATTTAGATGGCGTTTTAAACTAAACGCTAAACTTCTAGTTTACGCGATTTAACCATCGTGGTTTAGGTAAAAAGCTAAGCGTATAAACCTACTACTGAAATAATGAGATAGATGAAGTTAATTGGATGACCTGAAAATGTGGAAATGTTACAAAATGTGTAAACCGAGATCTATTTCTTTGGTTAATCATCACAGGGTACCCGCCGCCGCAACGCACGGGTACCCTGCTAGTGTATGATAACATGTGTTTTTCATTTTAGGGGCATTTAAAAAATAACATTAACTAGTATATTTAGTTAGTTTATATTTTATGCTCTAAATGTTATGCTTTAAATTGTGATGAAATGTTGCATTAAAGATTGTACAATGTGCATCAATATTTGTATTACTTAATTTTTTGCATTAAATGAAGAGAAAGATACTAATTTGCTTTATATGTATTATAGATATGCTAGATCATTACATTCAAATGATTGTGTATGCTTGGATAATAACTATTAGAAATTTCAAACTCTGTCTTTGTGGGTTACACACAGTAGCACATTTCGTCTATTTTTCAAAGTAAGTACAGCAGGTGTCCCTATGATTGTCAACTTTTTGCAAGTTTTATCCTTTTGTCAATTTGTTCAAGTTTCGTTAATTACACCGACCATCCCTCAAAAGGACGAAACATGCAAGAATCGACAACCACATTGACGCCTGATGAAATGTGTTAATGTGTGTAAACCACAAAGACGAAGTTTGAAATTTACTCTTAAAATATGTGAATCTTGACATGTAAATATATGTGCACAAATGTGGATGAAATAAAGTTACAAATCTTTTTTAAAATTTAATGATTTAATAAGTATAACTTTTTTTAAAGACACTAAATTATATTTCAAAATCTATGTTCACAATATATGTTACTAATGTTTTGAAATATAGTACAAAATAACTTATGGTGAAAATGTGGTTAAAAATATGACTTTAGAAGAAAATTCAGATTTCAAATTAGCAACAACTTTCTTTAGTCGCTAACCTGCTGCGGAAATATGTAAAAGAACAAAACATAAACTGTGACAACTTAGTGACAGGATTTCTATGTCATTGTTAATACATGTTTGTTTTTTTAGCTTTTGCAACAACTTCAATGTCATATTTTAGTGTCACTAATTCTGCTGAAAATTATATATTTCTAATAAATAGAAACTTAAATAATTAACCATTATATTTGGTTTAAATAACCATTATATTTGGTTTAAACATGATTTGTATATGTTAAAAATATAGATTGAAATTTTGATTGTGAAATTAGTATTTTCAAGTGCATGGTTATATATGTAAGAGTGGTTGAAACTTTAATGAATTATAAACACTACGTGAAACTATAAATTAATGCGTGATACCGAATTAATATAAGTTCGAATAATTATACACACAACTAGCTTGGAATTAAGTTGAGTACTCGTGACTTTTACTAAACGGAGATGTACACTATAAGTCGTGATTATGCGTTGCATCTCATTATTGTTGCATTTACGTGACTTATTGATATATATACATGTGCATTGACATTTCATGAAATTATGCATGTACATTGTTTTAATCAAATGATTATTGTGTGATGGAAAAATTGAATGAAAATTTCTTGATAATATTTTAAGTACGTTTTGAGTCCTTATCTTTGTGATTTTGACTTTTAAACAATAAGACTAACAAAAGGGTTAGTGACAAGTTATTAAAAGTCTGTAACACAATAATCGGGGTCCCATAAGTTATATGTTTATGTTAACATTTATCATGCATTTGATTCATATGTGCTATATTTTTTATGTACACAACACACGACCTCACTAAGCCTTTAGGTTTACGCATTTATTTTACATCTTCAGGTTCGAAATAATACGTACGGACTCGAGGAGAAGAATGGACTAAACAAAGGACACCAAATTAGGCTTAACATCCTTATACCCCGAATGTTTTTAATTTTTCATGCTTTAAGTTGTACTAACCGGGTACCTGCGCGATGCGACGGCGGGTATCCGTGTGATTATATTTTTCGGCGATAAGAATTAGTTTTTGATGAAGTGCTTTTATAGAAGAAGAAAAAATGTCCAACAAAGGTTATTAATTAGAAATTAGCTTGTTTTTTCTTATGAATTTAGTAACATTATAAAAGCTGTTATACTTGGGTACCCGCGCGTTACGGTGGCAGGCACCTTGTAATCAAAATTTTTATTAAGCGATTATATGTTTCTCACGATGCTAACTTTACGCATGTCGATAACTTTAAGGAACAAATTTACCGCACACTATTTCATAAAAAAATGGCAGACAACCCGTGAGTTACAGTGCAACGACGATACGAGAACGGTGGTCACCACTATTGCTAGTTGTTTTGGACGTGTAATATTATATAACATTTAAACATAGAGAGTAGCAGTTTTAGCACTATCTGGTGGTGTCTATATTGCTAAGTTTATGATCGTAAATAGTGGTCCGTTGCATTGTAAAAAAAGTGATGTCAGAAAGTCTAAATAAAGGATTGGTTTCTATGACTCGCTTAATGATTTGTAAATTTCATTTAGTGGTGTTTTAAAGAAGAAAAAAAAGATAAGATGATTTATGCATTATCATTTTGTATTATGTGGTATATTAAGTGTACTTTTGAGTGAAGGGTATTTAAATATCATTAATATATTAAAACTTTTATTTTATTTAATAGTGTTTTAAAGAGAAAAAACGGATAAGATTATTTATGTGTAATTGCTTTGTACCATGTGATATGTTTTTTTTTGAACGGCAAAGATGGAATATATATAAAAAAAATAGACTAGCAAGACGCTAGAAACTTAAAGTACAATAGAGTCAACAAAGATAAATACATAACATCAAAAAATGGTAAAATCCCGAGA
>BQNB010000496.1:144185-161759 GCA_026074375.1 Tanacetum coccineum | reverse complement strand
TTGAGTTTTCTTATAATAACAGTTACCACACGAGCGTTAAGTGTGCACCATTTGAGGCTCTGTATGGGCGAAAATTTAGATCCCCTGTGATATGGACTAAAGTGGGAGAAAGTCAGCTTATTGGACCAGAACTTATGCAAGAAACGACATAAAAGATTTTTCAGATTAAGGAAAGGTTGAAAACGGCAAGGAGTCGCCAGAAAAGCTATGCTGATAAGAGGCGTAAACCTCTTGAATTTAAAGTTGGAGACCGAGTGTTACTTAAGGTATCTCCATGGAAGAGAGTAGTACGATTTGGTAAGAAAGAAAAACTGGCACCGCGATATGTAGGACCGTTTGAAATAGTGGAGTGTGTTGGAAAGGTAGCTTATCGACTGAAGTTACCCCAGGAGCTAAGCTGTGTCCACGACACGTTTCATGTGTCAAACCTCAAGAAATGTTTGGCGGAGCCAGATGTTCAAGTGCCTTTTGATGAGATCGAGATTGATGAAAAAATGCATTTTTTCAAAGAGCCTATTGAGATCGTGGAGCGGGATGTGAAAAAGCTAAAGCGACGAAGAATTCCATTAGTCAAAGTTCGTTGGAACTCTCGGCAAGGAGCTAAGTATACATGGGAACGTGAAGACCAATTCCAGAAGAAATATCCGCATCTTTTCTCTGAACCCGTACCTTCTTCAAGTACCACGACTTGAGCCTTGAGGATAAGGCTCTTCTAACCGGAGGAGACTGTAACATTTCGTATTTTTAGGTCATTTTTCGACGTTAATTATTTCACTATTTATTTTAGTTTCGTACGCGGTTACTTTTAATTCTTATCATATAGTTAAATCGCGTAAGCTAAAAATTATCATTTAACGTAATTGGGCACCAAACAAATTAAAGTTTACGCCAAGCATTATATTATTTTTTTAAAGTAATAATTAACTTTTATATTTTATTTTTGTTGGTTACGTAAAGTATTTACGTTTCGCGATAAATTACGTTTAGGCATACCCGGAACCACCAAAACTTTTCTACGCTTCAACAAACACCCACAATTGTACCCAATACTCAAAGTTTTATTAAACTTCACCTATGTTAGCATTGTTAGCCATATTGTACATAAGATAAATCAACTAGAACCTACACTTTACTAGTTTTACCTTATATTTAAAACTACAACTTTAAGTTTTCAAGTAAATGCATACCCCATCCCTACCATCCCTTGACCCATGACTAAGACTAAGGCCATCCCTAGGACACCCCTTATGTCTCCTTGACTAGTCTAACTAGTTTATTACTTATACATTGATAAGGAAACACATATCATCTCCAACAACTTAGAAAGAATCAACCTAAAACCTCTCTTTTGCATCCGATCCTTGCACGGCACATAAAACACCTCCCAACCAAATCCATACAAAATTTTCTACACCCCTTACACTTCTATTTACACATATCCTAAGATGTACTAAGACATTTGCAAGCATTGGTTAACCATTTCCAAGTTATAATCAAGAAAAAGGAAGCTAGGGTTTAGTTAAGGAAGCTAAGGGTTTATTAAGTGCAAGTTTGGTTTTTGTGGCTAAACAAGGGTTTAGTACTTGTACATCATCATCATCATTCTTCTTAAGGTCCATTTAAACTCTTTATGTTGCTATAACTTTCATTATTATGCATATGATATTTCTATTTAGCTTATATCACCATTTAGGTTTTAATCATGAAAATGAAGTATATACTTGAAATGACCACATGGATTACTTATACATATGTTGTGTTAATACTTACATTATGTTAAAAAGGATGAGAAAATGTTGTATCATATTGTTTTGGTGTAAACATGATTATGGATTAATTAGGGTTTTCATAACTTCATAATATGTTTCAACTTAAAGAAATACATAAGACATGTTAATATTGATTATGGACTTTTAATCATGTTAATAGAACACTAAAATAAGTTCATATGGAAAGAATAACATTGATACAATTTGGTTATGTGTAAAATGATTTAATTACAAAAACTAGTAAAATTGGAGATTTCTTAAGTAAAGTTATGAGATTCTTAAGTATTATTCATAAATTAGTTAACCTGGTAACTTGGACACATTATGGGACTCTTTTGACATAGGACTCCAATCATATATGTATGATTTATAAAATATATGATATATAAGACTTGTGGTAAAATACAAAAGTAATAAAGTATAAAGAAAAGATCAAAAATAGACTTATCAAACAAGCATAAACATTCTGTCCCAAATACGAAATTTGACATACTCATTTTATATTTTTATAAGATAATACATTTCATGACGATTCCGAAAAGGTAAGAAACTTGTTAAACGGATTAATAACGAAAAAGTTACGTTAAAAACAAGTTATACGTTAATAAACGAAGTCGTAAGTAAATTTTTATAAAAACATTTTTATAAAAATTACAAACAGCAAGGGTTAGTATTTTTTATAAATAATACATATTTTTAGGATTCCAAAATGATATGTAATCGTAATTTTCAATTTATAACGATCGAGTTATAAATTTGCGGTTTACGACAATTAATACTTTTTTAAAATATTTTTTATAAAAGTTACTATTCATGACAGAAAGTTATATTTTTGTAAACCTCATTAAAAAAATATAGAAACTTTCAAATACGAAGAACCTTCCTCGAAAGAATCATTAAAAACGAAGCTATAACGAATAAAATATGACATTTACGGTTTTACGACGACAAATACGATTTTTATAAAACTCACGTCTGATGTGAACAGTAAAAGTTACTGTTCACAAGTAAGGTCCGAATTCAAAAAATTTCATTATGATAACTCGTCTTTGATACGATAAAGATGGGCATAAGAAAAACGCGAGAATCGGAGTTTAAAAAACGCGGAAGTTACGCCAGTTTTACTAAAACGATTATTATAAAAGTTTTAACTGTTAAACCACAATATTTTCAAAACATTAGATTGGTGATTGAGCTATATAGAATGTTATGTGGTTATCAAAGTACTATATTACTAGGGAGTTTCATAATGAGGCCTCTTCGGATGGCGTTTCGACGAGTTGTTGGATTTACGATTTAAAGTGTCCTAACTAACTCGAAAACGTCATGTCTTGACCTTTTAATTGATGATAACCCGAACGATAGTACGAGATAAACAAAATAAGTTAGGATTCAAGTACCTTGGTACTTAATAAGACCTATATGGTTTAGGTTGCATTCTCGTCATTTCCATGGACGCATTTTCTATCTTGAATACTTGTTGATTTCCATTCACTCAAGGTGAGTTCATAGCCCCTTTTCGACAATTGTTTTACAAAATCCACGGGGTGAATTACATTGCTCGTTTTACTATCTTTTTTTTGTTTATTTATTTTTCTTTTTTTCCTAGGACACAAGTGTTTTTTAAAAGTGTATTGCTATCCAGATTACTGCCTGATTATTAAGGCCTAAGTTACCTTATTGTCGTGAAGTCCTATTATCATGAAACCGTTAATTGCTATATAGTGAGTGTGGTGTTATGGATAGATCTATCGGGACTAACAAACCACCACCTTTACTTGGTCCACTGTTTGATCGGTGCATTTAACATTGAAGGATGTTAGGTTGTGGCAAGGCATCCTATATTTGATTGGGGCACAAATCTAGTTAAGGCTTCGGTGTCATGAGCTTAGTGCAATAATAGTTTTGGACTTCTGAATGTGTTTCAGAGTCTACTATTACTTCGATCTTGTGGTCCACCCTTTTTACTGATAAACCTATGATTTCACTCAACCTTTGTGTTGACTTTTAGCATGTAATTTCAGGTCCTAGAGTATGAAGATTGGACGGGAGCCGTGGCGGATATCAATGAAGACGGATTCTGTGTTTTATCTAAAGTTTATTGCAACTTTTATTATCTTTAAAAACTTAAGTCATCTTTTGGTACTATGAAGCTTTGTTTAATTAAGAAGGTTTATGACTTTTAAAACTTATGGGACCTAATGTATGAACTCTGATATTTTGCTATGGCATCAAATGAAATCTTGTCTTAAACGTCCATTTATGGTCGTTTCCTATATCTTGATTGTTGTACTTTGAAGTAGCACCCCAATGTTACCATTCCGCTGCTACCTGATTTTGGGGGTGTTACAGATGGTACCAGAGCCAAGGTTATAGGGAACTGGGTCATTTTCAAAACCTAGTCTATAACCACAAAGTTTAAAGATTTTCTTTTTCTCCTCTTTTCCTTCATTTAAAATACAGAATCCTTCATCACTGTCCGATATCCACGCGCGCGTATTCCCTGATCCTTACTTACTTTTTTGATTATCATTATTGCATTATTATATTTAAATCTTAATATCTTAATACTTGGTTTAAATTCTATCTCTTTCGTCTATCTTTGTTCATTATCAATATCTATTTCTATCGATCAATTATATATATCGATATCTGATTAATTAAAAATTACTATAATCATTCTCCATTATTTACCAAGGTGCCATTAACTCTGCCATACTTTTACAAATTTCAATGAATGTGTACTTGTGTTGCCAGGATCATGTCCGCCCAGGAGATTTAAGAAGAATCTGTTAGGAGATAGTGGAATAAGCGTGGTGCCAAAGCCATGAAAAATATGAAAAGACTAGAGTGACTTCACAACAATAAACTGGTGGATCCGCGGATCAACAACTTCTGGAGGACTGTTGTAACCAGAGATGCATGGATGTTCGTATAAGACATTTACGAATGGCAAACCTCACTCTTTCAACGGGACTGAAGGTGTAGTCAGACTGAAACGTTGGTTCGGATAAAAGATGGGCAGTGTTGAAATTGCAAATGTGCCTGAGATGACAAGTAAAGTTTGCTATTGTGCACGTTCGAGGTCGTGCTCTAGACCTGGGGAACGGGGAAAATGTTAGACTGTAGGACTTGCTGGGGGGGCTTAATGCTAATCAGATCCCTGGAAGCAACTGAAAGCTATGATGACCACTGAATACTGACCAGCATACATGATATCACAAGATCGGAACAAGAGCTTTGGACTCTGACTCTGAAAGGAGATGATATTGAAGCTTACAACAATCGTTTCCACGAACTGGCCTTGATGTGTCATGAATTGTGCCTTACTGAAAGAAGAAGATTGAAAGGTATATTCGTGGGTTTCCTGAAGATCAAAGGGAAACTCACTTCTCAAAGCCTGCGACCTTGCACGAGCAATCAAATCATGGCTCGTGAACTGGTCGAGCAAGCAGTTCAGGGTAGCCCCTGCCAAGAATGGGGTAAAATCAATAAAAGGAATTGGGAAGACAACCAGAGAAACAACAATAACAATAACCATAACTACAACAACAACCACAACAGCAACAATAACCACAACAACAACAATAACCACAACCGAAACAACAATCATCACCAGCAACAAAACAGGAGACAGGAAAATGTCAGGGCATATGCTGCAGCCCCAGCTGGAGGAAAGATTTATGCTGGAAATTTACCAAAATGTAATCGGTGCAACTTACATCATCATGACCGTGTCTCAAGCTGGTCGGAGATGCCAAAGATTTTGGGCACTGGAGAAGGATTGTAGAGTTTGGCATCAGGTGCAAGGTAATGACTCCCTGCAAATGTGATATGTTTCGGGTGTATGGAGGAAAGGACATTTCAAAAGATAATATGTCCGAAACGCAGGGAACCAGCAAAAATGATAGGAGCTCGTGGGAGAGCTTCGTGGTGGTGGAAAAATCCATAGCAGAATTCTGGAGTGTGGTCACGAGTACGTTTCTTCTTAATGATCACTACGCTTGTATTTCTTTGATTCAGGTGCTGAGAAGAGTTTTGTATCTTCTGCGTTTACACATTTTATTAATATTGCCCCTGCCACTCTAAACACTAGCTACGAAGTAGAGTTAGCAGACGGAAAAGTTGTTAGCACCAATACCATTTTACGTAGTTGCACCTTAGTCTTGTTAGATCAACAGTGTCACAAAATTACTGGTTGCCAACCGGCTAGGAAGCTTTGCTTTATTCATTGAATGATTGTTGGCATATCCACCGAGCTCTCATCGATGTTTGAGAAGATTGTCCGTATTCCTCTTCCGAATGGCAAGATTCTTGAAGTTCAAGGCGAGAGGCCGGAAAAGGATCTTCGTTCACTTGCATGTATCAAGGCTGATGAGAAAAAGCTTGATGACATACGTGTTGTCCGAGACTTCCCTGAGGTATTTCCAGACGATCTGTTAGGTTTACCTCTTGTGCGAGAGATAGAATTTCGCATTGATCTGATTACCAGGCGCATCACAGTTGTTAGATCCTACATACTGGTTAGCCCCTTTTAGAAATGTTAGAATTGTCGACCAGCTTAAAGAACTTCAAGAAAAGGGTTTTATTCGACCAAGTCACTCACCATGGGGAGCACCCGTGCTCTTTGTCAAGAAGAAAGACGGTTCGATGAGAATGTGTATTGACTACAGGGAGCTAAACAAGTTAACTATAAAGAACCGTTACCCTCTCCCCAGAATTGATGACTTGTTTGACCAATTACAAGGTGCATGCTGTTTCTCGAAGATAGATCTTCGCTCAGGATATATCAGTTGAGATGTCCGAGAGGATGGATATATCGATGAACCGGCGTTAGAACCCCCCCCCTCCCCGATATGGGCACTTTGAGTTCACAGTCATGCCATTTGGACTGACAAACGCGCCAGCAATATTTATGGACTTAATGAACCGCGTCTGTAAGCCGTATTTGGACAAATTTGTAATTGTGTTCATTGACGACATCTTATCTACTCAAAAGTCAGAAGAAGAACATGAGCCACCTAAGACGATTTTAGACTTACTCCAGAAGGAGAAGTTGTACGCCAAATTTTCAAAGTGCGAATTTTGGTTACAAGAAGTACAGTTCCTAGGACATGTGGTCAACCGTGACGGTATCCACGTGGATCCTAGCAAGGTTGAGTCGGTCAAGAACTGGAAGACCCCTGAATCATCAACTGAAATCCGTTCATTTCTAGGATTGGCGGGTTACTACCGAAGGTTTATTGAGAATTTCTCCAAGATCGCAAAGCCCCTCACCCTGTTGACTCAAAAGAATAAGACGTATGTGTGGGCGAAAAGCACAGATGAAGTTTCAAATTCTGAAGGAGAAACTATGCATGCTCTGTGTTAGCACTCCCCGATGGACCTGACGACTTTGTGGTCTATTGTGATGCATAAAACAAGGTTTTGGGTACGTGCTGATGAACGGGGCAAGGTGATAGCATATGCGTCAAGACAGTTGAAGAAGCATGAGAAAATTTACCACCCACGACCTTAGAATTGGGTGCGGTGGTGTTCGCCCTCTTAAAAATCTGGTACAATTATCTTTATGGGACTGAAAGTATTTATCTACACTGACACCAGAGTCTCCCCCCCCCCCCCCCCCCCCCCCCCAGTACATATTTGACACGAAGATTTAAATATGCGCCAAAGGCGGTGGATCGAGCTACTCAGTGACTACGAGTCGAGTCCAATACACTCGGCAAGGCGAACGTGGTGGCAGATGCCTTGAGCAGAAAAGAAAGACTCAAGCCAAGACGAGTACGTGCTATGAGTATTACTATTCATTCTGGACTTAAGACTAAGATTTTGGAAGCGCAGAGCGAAGCTTCCAAGGATCTCAAAGCCCCAACTGAATGGCTAAGAGGATTAGAAAGACACTTTGAGCAACGAGATAATGGTGGAAATTTACTTCTTTGATCGTATCTGGATTCCATCAGTTGGTGGTGTAAGGAAATTGATCATGGATGAAGCTCATACTTCTAGATATTCAGTACATCCGGGTGCGGATAAGATGTACTATGATCTGAGAGACTTGTATTGGTGGCCTGGTATGAAGAGAGACATTGCTGAGTACGTTAGCAGATGTCTTACGTGTTCTAAGATTAAAGCCGAACATCAGAAACCCTCAGGATTTCTTCAGCAACCAGAAATTCCTGAGTGGAAATGGGAAAAGATAACAATGGACTTTGTCACAAAGTTGCCTAAAAGTAGCAGTGGGCATGATACGATTTGGGTCGTTGTTGATAGATTGACCAAGTCGGCTCACTTCTTACCTATACGTGAAGACTACAAGACGGAGAAACTAGCAAAGATTTATACCAATGAGATTGTAGCGAGACATGGTGTGCCGGTATCAATCATTTCAGACCGTGATGGTCGATTCACGTCACACTTATGGCAAGCTTTTCAGGAAGCGTTGGGTACGAGACTAGACATGAGTACGGCTTACCACCCTCAGACCGACGGTCAGAGTGAGCGTACTATCCAAACGCTGGAGGATATGCTTCGAGCTTGTGTATTGGATTTTGGTGGCAGTTGGGATACTCATCTTCCATTGATTGAGTTTTCTTATAATAACAGCTACCACACAAGCATTAAGTGTGCACCATTCGAGGCTCTGTACGGGCGAAAATGTCTGATCCCCTGTTATATGGGAATGAATTTGGGAAAGTCTAGTTATTGGACCAGAGATTGTGCATGAAACGGACTGAAAAGATTTTTCAAATAAGGAAGATTAAAGACGGCTAGGAGTGCCAAAAAAAGCTATGCTGATAAGAGGCGTAAACCTCTTGAATTCGAAGTTGGAGACCGAGTGTTATTAAAGGTATCTCCATGGAAGGGAGTGGTACGATTTGGTAAAAAGGGAAAACTAGCACCACGATATGTCGGACCGTTTGAAATCATCGAGCGTGTTGGACCGGTGGGCTTATCTGCCTGAAGTTACCCAGGAGCTAAGTTGTGTTTCACGAACAGATTCAGTGTAAACTCAAGAAATGTTTGCGGAGCCAGATGTTCAAAGTGCCCTTGGATGAGATCGAGGTGATGATAATCTTGTTTTGTTGAAAGAACCTCTTGAGATCGTGGAACGGAGATGTAAAGAAGCTAAAGAGAAGAAGATTCCATTAGGTCACAGTTCGTTGGGAAAACTCTCGGCATAGGAGCTGAGTTTCACCTGGGAACGAGAAGACCATCCGGATGAAATATCCACATCTTTTTCTACGAACCCGTACCTTCGTCAATGTCCCAACTTGAGGACCTTGAGGACAAGGCGCTTTTAACGGGGAAGGACTGTAACATTCCGTATTTTCAGGTCATTTACAATGCTATTTAAATTCACTATATTTTTTTTTTCCATACGCGTTCGCTTTTAATTTTAATCGATACGTTAAATCGCGTACGCCAAAAATTAGCGTTCAATGTAAACGGGCATCAAACAATTAAATGTTTACATCAAGCAAGGGTTATATAATTATTTTGAGGATAATTAATAACTTTGTTCATTTTATTTTTATCGGATACGTAAAGTGTATACGTTTCGCGATAAATTGCGTTTAGGCACTCCCGGAATCCACCCGAAAATTTTCTACCGCTTCAACAAATACCCACGTTTATACCTCAATAACCTAAAATTTACTCAATATTATCATACTTATACATCTAAAACAGGATTCCATATGAAAGAACAAAACGGATTACAAGTTGGAACACTTTTCATGTTTCATGGGATGTTCTAACTATTTGAGGCAGACCCATCCCTACCATCCCTTGACCCATGACTAAGACTAAGGCCATCCCTAGGACACCCCTTATGTCTCCTTGACTAGTCTAACTAGTTTATTACTTATACATTGCATAAGGAAACACATACATCACCAACACTTAGAAAAATCAACCAAAAACCTCTCTTTTGCTCCATCCTTGGCCACGGCACAAAAACACCTCCCAACCAAATCCATACAAAATTTTCTACAACCCTTACACTTCTATATACACATATCCTAAGATGTACTAAGACATTTGCAAGCATTGGTTAACCATTTCCAAGTTATAATCAAGAAAAAGGAAGCTAAGGGTTTATTAAGTGCAAGTTTGGTTTTTGTGGCTAAACAAGGGTTTAGTACTTGTACATCATCATCATCATTCTTCTTAAGGTCCATTTAAACTCTTTATGTTGCTATAACTTTCATTATTATGCATATGATATTTCTATTTAGCTTATATCACCATTTAGGTTTTAATCATGAAAATGAAGTATATACTTGAAATGACCACATGGATTACTTATACATATGTTGTGTTAATACTTACATTATGTTAAAAAGGATGAGAAAATGTTGTATCATATTGTTTTGGTGTAAACATGATTATGGATTAATTAGGGTTTTCATAACTTCATAATATGTTTCAACTTAAGAAAACATAAGAATGTTAATATTGATTATGGTCTTTTAATCAATGTTAATAGAAACACTAAAATAAGTTTCATATGGAAAGAATACACTTGCTCAACATTTGGTTATGTGTAAAATGATTAATTACAAAACTAGTAATTAGAGATTTTCTTAAGTAAAGTTAGGATCTTAAAAAAGTATTATCATGATTGTTACCTTGGTAACTTGGACACATAAGGACTATTATGGACAAAGGACACATCATATATGTATGATTTATAAAATATATGATATATAAGACTTGTGGTAAAATACAAAAGTAATAAAGTATAAAGAAAAGATCAAAAATAGACTTATCAAACAAGCATAAACATTCTGTCCCAAATACGAAATTTGACATACTCATTTTATATTTTTATAAGATAATACATTTCATGACGATTCCGAAAAGGTAAGAAACTTGTTAAACGGATTAATAACGAAAAAGTTACGTTAAAAACAAGTTATACGTTAATAAACGAAGTCGTAAATAAATTTTTATAAAAACATTTTTATAAAAATTTCAAACAGCAAGGGTTAGTATTTTTAATAAATAATACATATTTTTAGGATTCCAAAATGATAAGAATCGTAATTTTTCAATTAATAACGAACGAGTTATGAATTTCGCGAGTTTACGACAATTAATACTTTTATAAAACTATTTTTATAAAAGTTACTATTCATGACAGAAAGTTATATTTTTGTAAACCTCATAAAAATATAGAACTTTCAAATACGAGAACTTCCTCGAAAGAATCATTAAAAACGAAGCTATAACGAATAAAATACGACATTTACGGGTTTTACGACGACGAATACGATTTTTATAAAACTCACGTCTGATGTGAACAGTAAAAGTTACTGTTCACCAGTAGGTCCGAAATTCAAAAATGTCAATTTATGATAACTCGTCTTGATACGAAAAGATGGGCATAAGAAACGCGAGAATCGGGTTTAAAACGCGGAAGTTACGCCAGTTTTACTAAAACGATAATTATAAACGTTTTAACTTGTTAAACACAATTTTTCCAAAACCATTAGTTGGTGATTGAGCTATATAGAATATTATGTGGTTATCAAAGTACTATATTACTAGGGAGTTTCATAATGAGGCCTCTTCGGATGGCGTTTCGACGAGTTGTTGGATTTACGATTTAAAGTGTCCTAACTCCTCGAACGTCATGTCATGACCTCTTTAATTATGATAGCCCGAACGATAGTACGAGATAACAACTATAAGATTAGATTCAAGTACTTGGTACTTATACGACCTATATTGGATTAGGTTGCATTCCGTCATTTCCGTGACGCATTTTCTATCGTGAATACTTGTTGATTTCCATTCACTCAAGGTGAGTTCATAGCCCCTTTTCGACAATTGTTTTACAAAATCCACGGGGTGAATTACATTGCTCGTTTTACTATCGGACACAAGTGTTTTTCAAAGTGTATGCTATCCAGATTACTGCCTGATTATTAATGCCTAAGTTACCTTATTGCCGTGAAGTCCCTATTATCATGAACCGTTAATTGCTATTATAGTGAGCGCTGGTGTTATGGATAGATCTATCGGGACTAACAACCCCCACCCTTACTTGGGTCACTAGTTTGATCGGGTGCATTTAACATTGAGAGATGTTAGGTTGTTGGCAAGCATCCTATATTCTGATTGGGGCACAAATCTAGTTAAGGCTTCGGTGTCATGAGCTTAGTGCAATAATAAACGTTTTGGACTTCTGAATGTGTTTCAGAGTCTACTATTACTTCGATCTTGTGGTCCACCCTTTTTACTGATAAATAATCCTATGATTTCACTTCAAAACCTTTGTGTTGACTTTTAGCATGTAATTTATGTCCTAGAGTATGGAAGATTGGAGGGAGCCGTGGCGGCTATCAATAGACGGATCTGGTTTTATCTAAAGTTTATTGCACTTTTACTTAATCTTTAAAAACTTAAGTCATCTTTTGGTATTATGAAGCTTTGTTTAATTAAGAAGGTTTATGACTTTTAAAACTTATGGGACCTAATGTATGAACTCTGATATTTTGCTATGGCATCAAATGAAATCTTGTCTTAAACGTCCATTTATGGTCGTTTCCTATATCTTGATTGTTGTACTTGATGTAGGCACCCCAATGTTACCATTCCGCTGCTACCTGAAACTTATGGGACCTAATGTATGAACTCTGATATTTTGCTATGGCATCAAATGAAATCTTGTCTTAAACGTCCATTTATGGTCGTTTCCTATATCTTGATTGTTGTACTTTGAAGTAGCACCCCAATGTTACCATTCCGCTGCTACCTGATTTTGGGGGTGTTACAATTTTGACGAAATGAAAGAGCATATATAGGTACGGGTTTTGGGTTTTTTAAAAAAGGATACAGATGCTTGTGTTCTTGAGTAGATGTAGGGAAGACAATGGTAATATAGTCATTTTAGGGTCATATTGGCTAAGTTGGAACAAATTTTAAATGTACGTTGTTGAAGTCAATGAATAAAAAAGTATATGTATCAAGTCGGCATTTGAAAGTATGTGACTATTTTATAGCTTTTACCCTTAGTTTTTCATGATTCTTTGTGAAAACTTTAATGTTATGGCTAACTGCTGACTCCATCGTTAAGTGGTAGAATTTCTTGACATTTTCTGAAGCTCTTTAAGGTAGACTCATTAGGGAAAACCCTACCACAACTAAAGATGCATATTGATATAGAAATTTTACGTATATATAATATATCAAAGTATTTATCAAAATTTACAAATAATCCTTGAGGACAAAGATTAAATGCAATTTAAACACAAAAATATATAATATAATACGTTTAACCGGGATGTGATTCCCCGGGTCGTATCCCAAAGAAATGTGAATTGATACCCTTGATTTAGTTTGGACAATGTTATGAATGATTTTCAACTTTTTGATTGATTTTCTATAACTAAAAACAATTAAAACAATTAAAATGCAAGTAAAATAACTAAACACGCGGACGAAAAACGGAAATGGACCAAAATAAAACCCTATTAGCACCTTTACCTAGATTTGAATAATATCTAATTCTATGAGTAAAAATAAAGAGATTTGCCAAAATTTGAAAACTTAACGATAAAATTTGAAAGAAATCACAAAAACGAATAACGGAATCGAACCGAGCCGAAATGCTAATTGCTCAAAAATAAACCTACGAGAGTCAAACTAATTTTCCTACGTTCTAAATGATAAAAAAAAAAATTCTAAAAAAGATTTTTATTTTTTTTGAATTTTTTTCTATTTTTATGATTTTTTAAAGTTTTTAATGAAAATAAATGTTTAAAAATACTAAACGAACTATAAAAATTCTAGAAAAAATACAGAAAATAGCTTATACTAATTAAAACCTAGGAAAAATAAACTCGATGTCACAGCTTATTGAATAAGCTACGAAATAAGCTGAAACAGCTTATAAGGCTTATAAAGGAAAAATGTGTATAAAAGTTAAATTGTGTGAGAGTCTAACGGAAAAGACCCAAGGGCACAGCGGTAGTGAGTGTGGTGTGTGTGGTGTTATAAAGGGTTGAAGTGTTGAGGTCGGGGGTTCGAGCCTTGCTCACCCCCGATTTCCACTTCCCCTTTTTAAAAAAAAAAACTTAAAGAACAAAAGTTGTTAAGCACTTGAAAATAAGCATTTTTAATAAAAGAAACTTTTTATAAAAAGCACTAAATAAGCTGTTAAACAGCTTATAAACTAACAGAAACTACTTAACAACTTATTTTTTTGATTTTTTCTTAAACTAATTAAGCTAGAAGACTTATTAAGCTAAAATTAAAACTAATTAAGCTATAATATGCTAAATTTAATGTCTGATGAACCTAATCAAACTACAAAAATAAGCAAGGGATTAATGCTAAAAAGACTAAATTAAGCAACTTATGCAAGAACCAAAACAATACAGGCCCTAATAGCTACTTTGAGCTTAAAAATAAGCTAACAAATAAGTACTCTATAAAATAAAAAACTTGGTTTTTCTACAACTTTGGCTTAAAAATTCTACTTGGAATACTTTCAAAAGTGCTTAAATCAGCAAGAGCTATTATTGGAGCTTGTGAAAACAGCACAAGCTCAACATGTGCTGAGTTTTTAATTATAAAAAGAACAAAAGGTAAATTTGCCAGCTTAAGTTTTAATGACAAAATAGCTAGAAATTTAAAAACTAAATTGTAAATATCTAAAATTATGGCCTATAAGCTATCTATTATCTGAAAATCAAAAGCTATCGCTAATTACCCAATGAAACTTGAGCTTATATTGCCAATTTGTCTAATCTAACTGATCTGATGTAAGTTGACAAATATAAGAACTACAACTTTAAAAACTATTGATGCAAACCTATAAACTAACTTAATCCTCTTAAAGACACATAGGCTAAATGCAAATTAATAAAATTTATCTGCTCGAATTTAACAAATCTTGTAATGAAAATAGTAACTTGACAATAAGAACCTGTATATAAATCTATCCTATGAAAACTCAATCAAACTGAACCTAGCTTTTTAAACTTACTTAAACAAACTATAATCAGAGATTAAGTCTACAATTTAAAAGCCAAAGAGCCTCTAGCAGTACTAACTTGTAGTTGTTACTGCTATGCCAAACACCCCTTTAAAAATATTTTGATTCATTTAAACTTGAGAAAGTAAAATCTAGTGATTAAAACTTAGATACCAGATATTGAACAGCTTATAATAACCAACATAAACATGAAAAAACAATAAAGCAAATAAGCTTGAAACTAAGTTCTACTAATATGCTATATTTTTTTTGGTTTTTTGATTATAGGACAATAGAGTATAAACTATGGTTACTCTGCATTAAGCTGAAAACACATAGCAAAACATAATCAAAAAGCACAATATCAAGTATATAAGCTCAAATAAGCTAACATTTAGACAAAATAAGCAGTTTTAGACTAGTAATTTAAGGACAAAAGAAGTAAATAAGTAGTGCTCAAAGAGCTTTGTCTACAGCTCTAGCTTATCCTTTTGGATAAGCTAGTACAGTCCTTGGAAGCTCTTCCATTTTTTTGCTTCCCGCTTAGATATAAAGCTCAAAAGTCCGCATTATTGTCAAAAGTAACTAATACTTCAACATAAGATCTGGATTTTAAAGCTTGAGTAGGTTATAACTTATTAGAGCTCAATTATAAGCTTATAGACTTATAAGAGCTTATGAGAGCTTATTAAACCGTAGCAACAACATTTGATTGTTGTAATAGCTTATAAGTAAAAACAGGTTATGAAAACTAACTTATGATTTTATTAATGTTTAAATCGGATTACAATACTTAATAAATGGAAATAACAAAGGCTTAAGAAGAAAACTACATTTAAACTTAAAAATTACAAAAGCTTTTTAACTCTAAAAAAATACAGGAAAAAGAGATGCTGATGAGTGAGTGAGGAGCTCGTATTTATAGTGTCCTTGTGAAGCTTCTAGGTCCTGAGCTAGATAGATGCTGCCATCAATCTTGTCTTTTTATTCCTTTCAATCATTTAATGAACACTCTAAGCCGTTAGATCACTTTTGAAGGGCACACGGATTGCCAACGTGGTAATCCGTGATGTGACAGCTTGTGTGCTTTCTTTGTGAGTACAATTAGTGCAAATATCCCTTCCTCTTGTGCTTTCATACAAGTACGCATGTCATTCTTGGTGGGTTTCAACCAATGCGAAGCTTGTGTGATGTTTTTCTCTGCCAGCTTGTTTTTTAACACATTAATTACCCATCTTAACCTTCAATTATCATTTACCCTTTGATTTGAGGAGGGAGTAAAACAAAAGAGACGGTGAATAGTAACAAAAGGGTGTTTGATTTTTACCCGGGTAATAACTTGGGCCGGGTTATAAGGGATTTGGGTCAGGATATTGGATTTGGGCCCGGGCTTGGTTTTGGATTTGTTATATAAAGGTTAAAAAGGGTAAGTTTGGGCAATTGGCAACTTTGGTCCCTCTGTTTGTATAATAAAAGTCCAAGTATAAACTATTTTCCAAACTTGGCAAGATTGGTCCCTGGACTTAGCATTTGTTGGTTATGGGCTTAGGGACTAATATTGTAATTTTGGGATTTTTGTCTTTTAGTGGGTTTGACTTTGGTTGACCTGAGTTCCCGGCTTCTTTTGTGCTCTTCCGTTCTTGTGTTCGTGTTTGCCCGGTTTTAACCGTTTTCTTGTGGTTTTTGCTTTATCCGTACCTGCACATACAAAATACAAAAACAAGCATATTTTTGCCATTTTTATTATGTTTTTGGTCTTAATTGGATTTATTTTGATATAAAATGGATATGTGTTTTCACGCATATCAAAATTCCCCAAACTAAGCGATTGCGTGTCCTCACGCAATATTACATGCCTTATAACCAAATACCTCGAAACTTCCCCAAACTAAACCTTTGAAAAGTAGCAAAGATTTTTGTTGAGAGAGCTAAGAAATCACAAGTTATAAAACACCCCAATTTCCCATTTTCTAAAACCTCTCCATTTTTTTTATAGTTGAGATAATTTTGACTTTCGTTATTTTCATAACTGTTAGGGATCATAGAACAAGATGCATTTCGATTCCGAGAATGCCCCAAAAAGGATAAATTCATCGTTCCTGAATTTTCACTTATCCAAACCAAGCTTAAAACAAAATCACAGCTAAATATCAGTAAGGATGCTAACACTACTCATATTTACAACTTGTGAACTTTTTACTCCCGACATTTATTATATCTTAAGTGAGTGTGCTATCTTGAATTTCAACCATGGATCAACTTTTTGCAACATACTATGCTTTACGTTCCACCTTAGAATAATGAGTTTAAAGGCGAGATCATCCCATGTAGCGACTTTCGTCTCGGCACATCCCAACCTTGCGGCTAAGTGACCAGGCTTTTGACACCCCACAGAGACTAGTATCGGGACTCACAGACCTTAGGTTTCAAAAACTCTCAGGCTTCCCGGATATTCATAGCTTATAAAATAGAGTAGTCAAAGTGCATAAGCATATTTGAATTTACCAAAAAGAAGTTTATTATTAATTTACACTTAACTATTTAGACATTATTGCAATTGTAACCCTCGACCTTTTAGAAGGCTATAACATTGGCTACGCCTCTGATAAGATGTAGCAAACATATTTCAGTCTCGGATTTTTATTCTTACTATGGGCTTTCTTTAGAAGACTACAACCTTGGTTGTGAGCCGGCAAGAGGTAGTAAACTTTTATCAACCCACAGCTTTTATGATTATATTAATATATTTTTTTTTATTTTTTATCATTCATAATATATATATATATATATATATATATATATATATATATATATATATAT